>JAWMAG010000020.1:8372500-8385000 GCA_037013455.1 Ceratitis rosa | reverse complement strand
GTACGGATAAACAAAAAATTATTTCTCGTAAGACTAAAATCAGTTGTCCATCAAAGCCTTAGTGAGTCTACTAATTCCACTTACGTGATGGAACTCATTATGCTTTAAATGGGGTTGAACTAAGCCTCGGAACCAAGGCAAAATATCTGGGCGTAGTTGTGGACAAGAAGCTGAGCTTGAAAGCTAGCATTGTAAGCAGGTATGAAAAGGCCTTCATCGCTCTATCAACATGTCACTGGTTCTTTACAACTGTTGGGGGTTCGCTGTAGGTTGGCGTGCGTTAAACAGGGTGGCAAACTTTAACCTCCTAAATAGAATGCAAAGGTCAGCAATGATTAGCATAAGTGATTAGACTTAATTGATTGTCAGACTGCAGCGCTAGCCGCTCTTAGAGGGGAGCCAGATCAGTAGAATAATGAATGATTTGGACACTCGATAATCCTAGAAAGATAGAATTTCATACTCTTTAGCACAGGCCGCTACTAATCAACTTTTGCTACCAATAAATACATAAATCACATCCCCAAAAGGGAAGAAGGAGGCAATAAGTTAGATACCTCAATCGATGGAATTGAGATATTTATACTAACGGATCGAAACTTGATGATAGAGTTGGAGAAGATGCCTTCTCGAGCTCTCGTTCAGACTAACCGATCAGTGCAGTGTATTTCAGTCGTTATGGAGGCAGCAAACTACATTTGAGCTGGTTTAATTACATTGCAATAATTGTGCTGCTCTATTGCCGATCTCTCTGTCTCTCATTTTGGTTCCTGGTCTCAGAAACGTAGACGGAAATTGCAAGGCATACGAACTTGCCAAGCGACGCACGATCAAGGAAATATTTACCGACATAGAACGGTAAGAAATTTAGTACATGCAAACTCAGAGACCTCAGTTATGGGAATTTTTTGACAATCTTGACTGAAGTGCGACCGTAAAAGATCACGTGAAATATATTCTAACAAAGGAGAGATTTTTCTAGAGTTGTAGAAGTCATTTCTCAACGACATGCTGATAGTTCCCTTCAGGAGATACTGTATGGTATAAGCTGTAAAAACAATGAGAAGCCAGAAGCGGTCGCTTATATTCTATCTGACTGGTCCGCTTTGAGCAGAGCTAGGCACCGATATTAAGGAATTGCATCCATCAAAAGAATCGAAGTGGATAGATTGATAGCTTAGTGATCGGATAAACACCGTGTTATTTCAGTGTGCCTACACTGGCCTAAATATATTGATGCTTCCACATCGATTGCAGCTTCAACATAACTTGAAGCTCAATCATCGCTAAAACCGAAAAAGGTTCAACAACTGTTGCCGAATATGAAGGTTGGGTTCATTGTGTTCTTCGATTTTAATGGCAAAGTGCATCAAAAATTCCTTCAACCAGGCCAAACGGTAAAAAATGAGCACTACCTATAAGCTTTGCGGCGTGAGGTAAACTATAAAGAATGTGGGAAACAGGTTTTGCATCATATCAGCAGGTGCATGCTCACATTTCAAAAACAACACTGTAACGATGCTACAGTTTCCATATTCACTGTGTGACTATTTCCTATTTGTGACTATTTCCTATTTATAAAAATGAAAAGAGCCTTCAAAGACCTTCATTTTTTAGCCGTAGATGAATCTAATTGATATCTCAAAGATTGAGAAGTGTTTCGATGAATGAAAGAAGTCTCTGGTGCGATCTATTTTGAAGGCGACAGCATCAATGTAAGTAAAAATGTTCGTTACATTTTGAGCACACCTCACATACCCACAAATCCTCAAATCAGAGACATTAGTGTATTTTATGTTATTCTCATGTATTGCGCACTCATATTTATTCCCAATAGACACATACATATACATCTACCTATATGAAGGTACACAAAGATTATATGCAAATAATGCAATAAAATTGTAAAATATTATCCACACATAACTTTCATATGTAAAATGTTTCAAAGTTTTTACATGACAACGACAATGCCTCGTTAAAAAATACTTTACATACAACACAACTAACCAAGAGGACCGGCCGGACACACAAAGTCACACATTTATACCTTTCAGTAGGTGTTCAGACTATATTTAGTTAGTAAAGAGAATTTACGAAATTTATGAGAAATTTCACTCACACTTTATTTGAAATCAAAGCAAAACAAAAGCACTGTAGGGAAATATACTAGTTGTTAACAGGAGTTCAGGTGTTTTGTATTTTTGCAGGAATAGCCAAAAAGTTAGGCATATATGCGATTCAAGCAAATGGTAAAATTTTAAGGAAATTCGAAGAGACTGGACCGGTTACATATATTTTAAGGTCCGTGCTTCATTGGAGAAAACCCGAATGTGCCTCATTCTCGACGTACTCAAGAGCTGGGTCTAGCTCGTACAATAACTGAAACCAGGCGACCATTTACAACAACTCCGCACATACGTCGTTTGGGTGCTCGTACAACAGCAGTGAACGGTGATTTTTCGAACAAAATTTTCTTCAGTGGCGACGAACATTTCTTGCTTGGGGGACACGTAAGTAAGCAAAATTGTCGAGATGAAAGCGTCGAGAAGCCTCAAATAATTGAAAGGAGATCATCATACTCAAAAAATCATACTATCTGGTGTGTACTGTGGTCCGTAGGTGCGATTGGACATCACTTCTTTAATCGACTTTTTTCGGCCTGCAATTGAAGAATACGACTTGGATAATATGTGATTTTTACAAGTTGGTGCCACATGCCACACAAGACAAATGATAGAAATATCCCGCCCATGTAATCTCCCGTCTTGGCGATGTCTGAAAATGAGTGAACCCCATGCGCTCCAGCTATTACCTCTCTCCACTCCGATAAAGTGACGATGGAGCGAATATCATCATCTTGCGCTCTTTACTACAGCGTAACTGAGAACGGAGCTCAGCTGCGACTTGTTAGATGTAATAACAACACACAGTGGTGGAAATTATTATTACTAACGTTACTGGTGAGTTGCTATACAGTTAAATAACTGGTATGTTTTAATCTACAAAATACTAGTATTTAACTAGAGTTTTTGGTCACTAGTCCACCTACGCCCTGCAGGGACATTTAAGCACATACCTACATGGCGTGCACATCCTAACATATCTAATCAGGTGTGCAATATAAGTGTAAGCAACTGTAGCAACTTTATTACTATGTACTAAAAATTTATAGAAATACTACATATGTAGGTATATTGAAGAGGAATGCGAAAGTGCAGAACAGAGAGAGAGAGAGACGAACACAGCCCTCCTTACAGTTTGACTAAATCCTCTAAGGTAAATGCAGCTGTTGCTGATTTTGATTACATTGCATAAAGTTGAAATTGTTGGCAACATTTTGTTGTTATTATAGTTGTTGTTGTTGCACTATCTAATGGCAATCGACGACACTTTATAGCAAATTTGCACAGCTGGCTTGTTGTAGATATAATTTCATACATTCAAATGTATATGTATTTATAGTCCATTTATAGTACTGTGTGCATCTGCCAGGGCAGAAGACAGGGCAAATGAGATGGTGATTGCAACTAAATCCTTTTCAACTATAAATCTACAGCGAAAAAGGTGTTGGTTATGATAAAAGTGTTGCTAGTTGAATATTAAGTTGAGATAGTTTAGTCTAAGTGTTTCGAAAGTGTGGTAGGTGAGTTAATAAATGGACTGCAAGTAAGTTGAAGATTCCGTACATACTTACAAACCTTATCAAAAATGAGTATACAAATATATAAAAAAAATTTCTTTTAATAAATTTATTGTTTCGTTGGCTGTATGGCATGTAGCGCCGTTTTGTTGGAGCCAAAGTTGGTCCACATCAACATCCTTCAATTCAGGCACGAAACGTTCCCCATTGACTGTAACATTATGACCTTCTTGAGTTTTGAAGATGCGTGATACCCTTCGCCCGCAGAGCACACCAAACAATGACTGTTTTAGTATGTTACGGCGTCGTAACGATGGCTTGGGAATTATCATTACTCCAAATTTGACAACTTAGCTGATTAACGTACCCATGCAAGCAAAAGTCAGCGTCATTACTGAAAAAAACTTTTCTTTTGAAAATCGGGATCTGTGGTCTTGTGGTTTTAATTACCCAACGTGTGATTCGCTTGATGGCCGTTCCGATTCAATTATTGCACGAACAAGATTTTGTAAGCCCGCAAACTAAGATCCGTCCACAAAAGCTTCTATAAAGTGAATAGACACATCTCCTATTTTTGCGTCCGATGGTGGATGAACTGTGGTTTTCTTCGATACTCTGAACCACAGCAGCAATATCGTCTTAGATGCGCACAGTACAGCGCATTATCTACTAGAGTAAACGTGGTACGAAACCTATCCGTGGTTGCTCGAAATACCAATTCTGCTGGGCGCTTATGCCGACCGAAAATTGAACGCGTCACACAAAGCGTCGTGAACCGAACCAAACTATTATTATGATAATAAATTCGAACAATTTGCAAACGTTTTTCCGCGGTAAGTAAGTATACTCATTATAAAATGGCAAACCAAACTGGGTATAAATCAAGTAAAAGCGGACAAAAATACCAACTCGCAACACAGCATATTGCATATAAGATAACCATGCATCCAAAAAAACCATCCTTTACATAGGTACCGAGTTTAATCTGGTCTTCTAGTTCATTTCAGCTTTTGCTACATTTTCTTTTGCTTTACTTCAACTCATGCCACAACGACATACTTTAAAGTGTTTGTTGGTTATGTGGCAGCCAACTTTTTAGTCAAGTTAAATGCTTGCAACTGCATTTTGTTGTATGCCACATTCCTTCTATTGCTTCTTTATCGCCTCGGCGCAATAAGGCAGTTTAGTCTGACTAAGCTTGAAAGTACGTTTGGTTGCAAGTAGTTTAGTTTGATGTTGTTGCCACGTTCTCTATGACATTTGAATTCAGCTACTTTGGTTATTTATAGAAATTCCATGGGCTTGTCAGCTTTATTTAACTGTTGTCTCTTTCTTTGCTTGTTTGTGTTATTTTGATGTTTTTATTTTTTATAAATTAAATATTTCCTGTCTCTTCTAAATTAGCGTGAGCGTTACTAAAACAACTACGTGACGATAAGTGATTTTCTTGAAAACATTTTTGGGGAATTCCTTTCCCGCATTACCTTTAAACCATTAATGATTGCAATGCTGATAATTGAGAGACATACCTGCAATGAAAAAGAGAAGAATTACATAAACTTTTAGGAATATTTCATAAATTATATTAAAACTATTTACATACATAAATAAACCCCTAATTTGTATAGAAAAAATAAATAAATAAAAAGTTTTAAGTTCTTTATAGAAATTATTTTTATTTAAAAAAAAATCCAGATTTGAATGAGGATAATATTTTGCACAGGATTGGATATAAAAGACGAAAATTTTCAAATACTATAAATGAAAAGACGATGCACTAAAAGAGAAACCTTTTTAGCTGATTCTTTTCCGAATGAGGCCATCATAACGTACATGTGAAAGATATGTCAGCGGTCTCCGCATTATATAGCAGGACGGGTATGATGAGCGACTTGTAGAATTTGGGTTTTTGTTCGTCGGTAGAGTTCTTTACTTATCAATTGCCTACTCAATTCAAAGAAGCGCCTGTTGGCAAAAGTAATTCTACGTTGGATTGACTTAATTATTTATTTACGATTGACTTTATTATTGATGTTAATTCTGTTCTCTAGATAGACGAAATTATCTACGATTTCAAAGTTATGACTGTCAATAGTGACGTGAGAGCCGAGACGCTAATGCGATTACCGTTTCTCTGATGGCAGGGGATATTTCGTCTTGTCCTCGTTTACTAACAGACTCATATCCATCGCTTCCTTGTCCAGTCCGGCGAACACTTTACTCATAGCGCGGTTGCTAAAGGCTATGATATTAATATAACCGGCCTTCGACAGCAGCTATACACTCTTACAGAAGATGGTACCTTCTCTATTCAGCTCTGCAGCTCGTATTATTTTCTCCAGCAATAAGTTAAAAAAGTCACACAGTAAGGTAAGGATTCACCTTGTCTGAGACCTCGAATGGTATCGAACGGCTCGAAGAGATCCTTCTAGGTCCTGACGGAGCTTTTGGTGTTGCTTAACGTTAGTATATGCAGCCATATAATCTTTGCGGGGATACCAAATTCAGACATAGGAGCGTAGGGGCAGCCTTTTAATTTTGTTTCTATATTAATTTGATTTTATTTTAATTTTTAAGTGTTTTTAATTTATTTTTGTTTTATTTTTCTTTACTTTATTTTCATTTTATTTTTTTACCTTACCATTTTTCTTTATTTTTATTTTCTTTTAACTTTTATTTTTTTGTTTTTATTTTTATTTATCTTATTTTTATGTTTACATATTTTATTTATTTTTTACTTCTATTTGCTTCATTTTTATTATTAATTGTTTTAATTTAATTACGTTTTTTTTAATTTACTATTAATTTCAATTCTTACTTTTACTTTAATTTAATGTTTAGTTTTAATTATATTTCATTTCAATTAATTTTTTAATTTTTATTTTACTTTTACATTAGGTTCTCAATTTCATTATTTTCGTTATCTTTTAATTTTTATTTATTTTAATTTATTTAATTTTTCCTTTTATTTTTTATTCCTATTTTTTATATAATTTTTTGTTTTTAATTTTATTTTATTTAAATTTAGTTTTAATTTTAACTACAAATATAATCGTAACTTTTTTCATATTTTTTTTAGTTTTATTGTAATTTTTATTTTCATATTTTTTCTATTTTATGTTATTTCATTTTTATTCTTTTTTTATTTCATTTAAGATTTATTTTTGATTTTTTAAATTTAAATTTTAGTTTTAATTTTAATTTTATTTTAAATTATAATTATAATTATAATTATAATTTTAATTTTAATTTTAATTTTAATTTTAATTTTAATTTTAATTTTAATTTTAATTTTAATTTTAATTTTAATTTTAATTTTAATTTTAATTTTAATTTTAATTTTAATTTTAATTTTAATTTTAATTTTAATTTTAATTTTAATTTTAATTTTAATTTTAATTTTAATTTTAATTTTAATTTTAATTTTAATTTTAATTTTAATTTTAATTATAATTATAATTATAATTATAATTTTAATTTTAATTTTAATTTTAATTTTAATTTTAATTTTAATTTTAATTTTAATTTTTATTTTCATTTTAATTTTAATTTTAATTTTAATTTTAATTTTAATTTTAATTTTAATTTTAATTTTAATTTTAATTTTAATTTTAATTTTAATTTTAATTTTAATTTTAATTTTAATTTTAATTTTAATTTTAATTTTAATTTTAATTTTAATTTTAATTTTAATTTTAATTTTAATTTTAATTTTAATTTTAATTTTAATTTTAATTTTAATTTTAATTTTAATTTTAATTTTAATTTTAATTTTAATTTTAATTTTAATTTTAATTTTAATTTTAATTTTAATTTTAACTTAATTTTATTTTTATTTTTAACGCTAATTTTATTTTTAATTTCGATCTTAATTTAATGTAAGTTTTGTCTTTTTATATTTTTATACTTTTTTATATATTTTTTGATTTATTTTTTATTTCTGTTTTAATTTTACTTAATGTTTTGTATTAATCTTTATTATGTTTTCAAAATCGTTTTATTTTTATTTCTTTTTCTATTTTGTTTTCATTTTAAATTAATTTTAATTTTTATTTGTATTTACTATAATTTTTAAATTTGTTTAATTCTAGTTTCAATCTATTTATTTTATTCTTAGTGTTGTGTTGTTTTTAATTTTTTTTTATACCTTCACTTTTTGTTTTTTCGGCGATTATTGCTTTTTCTTCAAAATTCTCCTTTTTTCAACGAAATGACTTAGTCCTTAAACTATTCAGTGTGGTTGGGTTTTATCTAAATGTACATATACAAGAGTATTAAGTATGCATATGCATGTATGTACGTATGTATGTATGATTGAGTATTTACCACTTACAAGTTTTTGATGCAACAAAAACATATGTATGTATTTTCTAAAGCTTTTACTTACTGTTTTTATTGTTGTTGTTGCTGTTTTTGGTGTTAAGTGCCTGCCAGCAACAATTTTCGATCCGTTACATATCTGACTTGGCTTGAAATTTATTTATTTATAAATATTTTTTATTTCATTTTCATGTATCGTATATTTCGTCCCGCATGATGAAAAATAATCGAGTTTTCCTTGCCATTTGATTTATGGCATGCCAAATTTATGTGCGCTCATGCGATATTCAGTGTGAATTTACAATAATAGACTAGCCGGAGGAAAGTCATACTCGAATGCCTGTATGTGTGTATGCTTAAATGCACAATTCATTGCAATCATATGTATATAAATGCATATGTATGTACATAAAATCTTATAGATACGCTCATAAATGTATTTAGGTGTATACATACATATGTATGTAGAAACTTCCGCTTGAGCGCCGGTTTATTGCGCTTGTCAAACAATTTTTGTTTTTTTTTTTTTTGCATACATAGTTGTGAAGATACATATTTATGCAAGTATGTATGTATCTACATATATATTTATTGCTAACAAAGTGCGAATATGCATTTTGTGGCACTCTAAACATTTGTGCAACAAGCTCTTTACACTTTTTTTTTTTCGTTGTGAAAGTATGTCGTTCCGCAGGCAAATCGAAAAACACATACACGTACATATAACATATATCCATTTATAACTGCCACATGCAATACACAAGTCATATCCAATTTGGCTTTTCCCTCAACGATAAAAATAATCGTCTCGTATTTTATATTTGACATTTTTAGTATACATATATGTATGTGTACATATGTATGCGTATACATATGTGTGTTATTATTTATTTATTTATTTTAACTGTATTTATGGCAGTTACATGCATCCATTTACTTTTACAAGCGTATAGTAAAGCGAAGAAATCAATAATTTATACATACATATTCTATGTATACCTAAGATAGCTCAATTTTTTTTTATTTTATTGATGCTTTCTCATTCAATATATTTTTTTATTTTAATTTCTTTTTATCAGAAAGGTGTATTAACGTCAAAATGTTCGTTCGTAAAATATTCAGTAGTTAAAAGTGAGAAATTGTTAGCTCAACATAGTTGTTGTTTATAAAAGGTAATGCAGTATAAAAGAAGTTTACAAGCTGTTAAGTCGAATTGATGGTCGCAGTGTAATGTATTTAAAAACTATGGCCAGAGGCTTGCTGACGACTTTAGCTCAATTCTTAAAAATAAAAAAATATAAAAAAACAAGGTTTCGAATATTATCAAAATTTAAAAAAAAAAATAACCTTTCTATGAACATATGGAGTATGAAATATTTTGGCTAAATAAATTCTAATCAGTGCCAAAAAATAACCAATAATTTTACAAGAGATTTATTACTGAGAAAACTTAAGACTTATTATAGAGCTTATTTCTAGTAAAAATAATTTTAATTTTTTTATTGAAAAATTTCATAAGACAAAAGTCTCTCCGATGTTTGTCACTAACATGCGTTCGAAGGCTGACATTGGCTCAATTTTCGGCCACTTTTTGCAGCCGTCGAGGCCTTATGTTGGCAATAACGCGTGGAATATTCCCTGCCAACGCGTCAAGGTGTCAATCGTTTCGGATTTATCTGCCTAGACATGAGACTCCACATAATCCCATGAGAAACAGTGCAACGGTGTTAAATCGCATGATCTTGGAGAACACACTACAAGCTCACGATGCGTGATGATGCGCTGCTATAACGTTCTCCATTGACTGTAATATTTGAAGACGGTCCATATATCTTAATTCTTTCTGCCCATAAAGTACACCAAATGATGACCTTTTGAGGCTTTAGTGGCGTCCAAAAATAGTTTGTGGATTAGCATCGCTCCAAATGCGGACAATTTTGTTTATTAACATTCAACCAAAACGAAGCTTTATCGCTGAGGAAACTTTTCTTCTGAAAATCAGGATCGGTGGCGTTCTCATTTTAGGCATATTTACTGGACGTGCAACGCGCTTGATGGTCGTTGGAGTTCAATTCTCGAAGGAGTTGGATTTGTTAATCTTGCAAACCATGATCCTTCTGGAAAATCTTCCACAAAGTCAATAGTCACAGCTCCAATTGGTGCGAAGACGGATAGACTCATTCGGGCCTCTTTCGAAAACCATCTTCAGTGCAGACGGCGTCTCTGGGAGTGTGCTTTATTCGCAAGGACAAACATGTTGCGAAACCGATCCATGGTTGCTGGACGATGAGGTCGACCGAAAGGTGCACGCGGTGCGTGATGTGTTGCTCGAGTCATTATTTTGGAGCTAAATTTCAGGAGTAAGTCTGTTCATTAAGAAATTAGTATAAATCATCCTTATTGAAAACTAAACGTCTTGCTGAATATTGATAGAAATCTCTGAGTAACTTTCAACTGATACTTGAGAGTTAAAAAAAAATTATGTTTTTAAGAATTGGTATATTTTTTGTTTTACTGAAAAAACTTTAAAAATATACATCCTAAATGTATGCAAAATTTCTGGTATGTTCAATAAAAACTGTTAAACATTGCCTACAATTAGACGTTCTTTATCCAAGACTCACACCAAATATAATATAACGATTGTGAGAGAATTCCGTAGAAATAAGTAAAAAATATTTTGTATAATTATAAAAAATAAGATAAGAATTATTAGCATACGAATAAATGACACTACCACTACGCAAGTCATAATGACAGATAATTTTACTCCTGCAAAGTTACATTTCTATATATCAATATTTTGGTTACAAATAAATACATTAATACGATGCCTGATAACTGACAGGTCATTACCCATCAGCATCATCATCATCATTAAAGCTATCCATCTATATGGCATACAATTAATAATAGCACAAAATAACTGATTGGATTCCCCCTTTAGCAAAAACCAATCACAGTACACCACAACCATCACCTTTTTAAGCCTTAGCCCCCTCTTTAGTAACCAAAAAGTGCAACCAAATTAACGTGTAAGAGCACTAATGGATCATCTCTGGTGCATAACAATCAAAATGCATTTATAGACAGATATATGTATGTATGGTACATACACGAGTGCACAGCTACAGCTGGCTTGTAGACAGGTTGTGTGGGTATGCACAAAGGGGTATGGTAAGTGTGCTGGGATGAGTGCGTGGTATTTGCGTGCGTGTGGTAAATGCCATTAAGGGCCTCTCGGCAGTTAAATGAGACAGCAAAACGCAAATCTGCGAGACAGAGACTGCGGCTGCGGCTGAGTCTAAGGTATGTGCATGTTGCGTGCAGTGCGTGTGTGGCGTGTGTGGCATGTAAATTAATATGCATGTACATATATGTGTATCTAAATTTGTGTTGTAAGATAAAATAAGTAGATTCATACAAATGACTAACACAAAAGGCAAGTCAAGCGACAATAATAACAACAACAACAACAACAACAACAACAAAATATAATAATAACAACGTCAACAAAGCGGACCTGCCGCACAGCCAAATGGACAATCTGACGTTGGCAAGGCAATGAGTGCAAAAAGGAAAAGTCTCGATTTAAGAGTTGACATGAGACGGAGAACGAGAAGACGTAGAAGAAGTGAAGGAACATATAAACAGATATGCTGCAGGTAACAGCACACGTATGTACATACGTGTATGCGTCGCGCTGATGTGGCACGCAGTAAGGCGTCACGCAAGCCATTACCGGCACTAAGCACTCGAGGTGGTATACAGTTGAACGGCAGGAGAAAATGGAAATTTGCAATCGCTTTTAGCTTCATGTTGCATGCAACACATTGAGTATACCTACATGTAAATTACAGGAGGAGGAAGTTAAGCGTAGAAAGGAAAGTGCGTTTCTAGGAAGTTGTAACGAGGTAGTGCATTGCTTTGCACATGCAACAATATGTTGCACGCATACCACAGATGATGAAAATGATGTGTGGCCATAGTAAATGGGTAATGCCAAAGAAATGCATGACGGTATGTGTGCCAAAACACCAGTTGGCAGGCCAAGAGAAAATATCTCTACTCGCATGCAACGTGTTAACGGTGGCACAAACGAGTATGCCGTAGGTAAGTGGCGTGCGGCAGTAGCAAAACTCATTTGGTATTTACTTTAATTGAAATAAATAATTTCATCTGAATTTTTAGACAGACAGGCTACACTTGCAACAAACAATAATGAACTGCATTTTGTTGCAAGTTTGCAAATTTGCCGCAAACAGGTAATTGTTTAGTGCGAAAAATAGCAATGGAAAAATTACATAATTTTCGCTTTCTGATTTTCAATTTCAATTTAAGTACACTATCAGATAGATGCCACATAATGCATGTTGCATGTTATGTAGTTACGCGCCAGAGCGCTGTGGCGACCTACTCCAGCGTGTATACTACGGATGAAGATGAAGGCTTTATACTTACAGTTGTTTACACACATACAAACATACATCTGCAAGGCTTGCCACATTTGCCTTTAACATGCCATACCCACTCGACA
>JAWMAG010000020.1:8332500-8367500 GCA_037013455.1 Ceratitis rosa | reverse complement strand
AGCCATGTCCTTCTGTCGGTCTGTATTAAAGCTAGTCGCTCAATATATTGTATAAAAAATTTTCAATCAAACTTAGTACTTCGGCCAAATCGAACCACTATACATATATGACCGATTTTTCAGATTTGAGATTATGGTTCATAAAATTGACAAAAAAAAAACATCTAAGCGCGTGAAGATGGTATTTTGCACTCATATAAGTTGATTAGTGCCGAAAATGTCTGAAATAGGACGATATTTTTTCAGAAATGAGACTATGGTTAAAACTCCGTCAAAAAACAATCAAAGAATATAATATTTTGGTAGCATACATTCGTTTTTACAAATAAATTTATTCAGATATGAGGTTTTGGATCAAAAATTCATCAAAAAAGCGTTTAAAATCAAGAAATTCTCAACACACGCAAATACAAATTGTCACTGAAAATTATTTAAATTTAATTAAATTTTATTTACTCTATATTTTAAATTACTTAATTTCTTTGTTTGTTTTATCTTATTTTATTTTATTTTATTTTATTTTATTTTATTTTATTTTATTTTATTTTATTTTATTTTACTTTATTTTATTTAAGTTATTTTATTTTATTTTATTTTATTTTATTTTATTTTATTTTAAGTTATTTTATTTTATTTTATTGTATTTTATTTTATTTTATATTATTTTATTTTATGTGATTATATTTTATTTTATTTTATTTTATTTTATTTTATTTTATTTTATTTTATTTTATTTTATTTTATTTTTTTATTTTTTTTTTTTATTTTATTTTTTTTTTTATTTTATTTTATTTTATTTTATTTTATTTTATTTTATGTCATTTTATTTTATTTTATTTTATTTTATTTTATTTTATTTTATTTTATTTTATTTTATTTTATTTTATTTTATTTCATTTCATTTCATTTCATTTCATTTCATTTCATTTCATTTCCTTTCATTTCATTTTATTTTATTTTATTTTATTTTATTTTATTTTATTTTATTTTATTTTATTTTATTTTATTTTATTTTATTTTATTTTATTTTATTTTATTTTATTTTATTTTATTTTATTTTATTTTATTTTATTTTATTTTATTTTATTTTATTTTATTTTATTTTATTTTATTTTATTTTATTTTATTTTATTTTATTTTATTTTGTTTTATTTTATTTTATTTTATTTTATTTTATTTTATTTTATTTTATTTTATTTTATTTTATTTTATTTTATTTTATTTTATTTTATTTTATTTTATTTTATTTTATTTTATTTTATTTTATTTTATTTTATTTTATTTTATTTTATTTTATTTTATTTTATTTTATTTTATTTTATTTTATTTTATTTTATTTTATTTTATTTTATTTTATTTTATTTTATTTTATTTTATTTTATTTTATTTTATTTTGTTTTATTTTATATTATTTTCTTTCACTTTATACTATTTTATTTTATTAAGTTAATATTTAATATTTAGATTTTAATAATTTAATGAAACAGAAATG
This sequence comes from Ceratitis rosa, assembly GCA_037013455.1. Taxonomy (NCBI): domain Eukaryota; kingdom Metazoa; phylum Arthropoda; class Insecta; order Diptera; family Tephritidae; genus Ceratitis; species Ceratitis rosa. The sequence goes on along the minus strand of JAWMAG010000020.1, from coordinate 8,366,008 downwards.
AAATATGTAAAACATATTTCGTTGTTGACTGTCTATGCGGCACATATTGTATCAAAGTTAATTAGTTATTTTTTATCTAAGCAATTTTCAAAATTTGTAAAAATAAACAAGTGAAGATTTTTTGAAAACATTTAGGCAACTTCATTTAAACGATATATTTGTACTTGTTTTCTTTTTTTTTTTGCACTCGAGCGTGTAGCTGAACTGTAGAGTAGTTCATTTCAAAGAGCAATAGAAAATCGAGCTGAATCGGTTTCAAGTGATGAAACACAAAACGATTGCTTTCGCGGTGGCATGCAAATGCCAGCAAAAAAAGAAAAAAATGTTTCCAAATGCCTTAGCAAAAAAGTAATAAAATCTAAAACAAACTCAAAGCGTGCACTGTTCCATATGTATGCATATGTACTTACAATCGGGAGCCACGGTGGCTCTTGGTGAGATCATATTACTACACCGACGCTTCGAAGCTGCAGCAACTCGATGCTACTGCATTACCGCAACGAAAAAAGACCAAAAGCAAAAAAAAGTCTGGCAAATACAATTGAAATGTAAATAAAACAGGCTAAACTTGTTGTTAATGTAAATTTAAATGAACATAGTTGAATATATGTTAATATACACTGCTGTAGTTAAGACAACAATTTAGAGAAAATTGAGCGTCCAAATTTAAGATTTGCTCCCAGATTCTGTAAGCAATCGTCAATCTCTTTGCACTTCAAACTAATTCCATAAATTGTGTTTACTACTACATCGACGAGAATGAAAATTAGTGAAATAACCTCAACTCAAGAGCTCACAACAACAATTTTTCATTCATTTCGCTACCAACCCTAATAGTTCTATTTATAAATTGCACTTTCAATTAAAGTTTAAGGTCAACACATGCCTCCACGCACCACTTGAAGACCACAAGCGACGAAGCAGCGAAAAGCTTAAGTGATTTATTGAAGTGAGAATAAGTAAACAATAATATTAACTTGTGACAAGCGAAATAAAACAGTTGCACAACGGCAAGATGGCAATAAAAATGCGTAAATTAGTGGCATACAATAAAGAGAAAGAGGAGTAGCCAACGATAAGTAAAGACGGTATAGACTACTTACACAGCACTAACAACAAAAAAATAGAAATAAATACAAAATATGACAACAACAGCTGGAGCTGTTATCATAAAATATATGTAAATGATAATGGCAGCAGCAGCAACAACAACAATGTGTAAACAATTTCGCTTTTACGCCACACACATAAGTATATGCTCGAGTGCATCAAGCGCTGTGTACGTGTGTGCTCGCTGATGATAATCTTGCCGGCTTTCCAAGGCCACGAAGCGTCTACGCAAACAAATTAAACATCAATAAATAAGAAGCATAAACAGAAAGCGCAACGGGAGTGAACCGGTGAGTGTTACGTGTCAGTACAGTGGGTGGAAATATAACACAGATAACAATAAAATAAATTTAAAAAGAAATAAAATAAAAAATTTCTAAATATAAATAAAATAAATTAATAAAATATAATACAAAAAAAAAACAATAAAATAAAATAAAACTAACCAAATTAATATAATATATAATAAAATAAAGTTTAGCAAAATTAAAGTTCAATAATATTAAGGATAAATAAATTAAAATACAACAAAACACAATGAAATTTAATAAAATTAAAAATATCAATCAAAACTAGAATTTAAAATATGAAAAACAAAACCAATTAATACGTAATGTAAAAATATAAAATGAAATAAAAGCAAATAAATTCAAACGGAATTTAATAAAAAAATATCTTGGTAAATTAAAAAAAAAAAATTAAATTAAACAAAATATAATAAATAGAAAAATTAATTATAAAACAAAATGAAATAAAATAACAATAAAAAAAATAAAATTTAGTATAAAATTAATAGAATAATATAACAAAAAAGAAAAGAAAAAAAATAAAATAAATTGGCTGATAGCCCCAGCTGCTAGTTGCCTTTAATGTAATGTACTTACTCATAATTGTCTTTCATACAAATAAATAAATAAATAAGAAAATAAATTAAACTTAATGCAATAAAAATTACAATAACTTAAAATATTATATAATTAAATAAAATGAAACAAAAGCAAATGAAGAAAATAAAAGTAAAATTAAAATTACATTAAATTAAAAATAAAATAAATTAAAATAAATACACAAACTGCAATTGAACAAATTTAAAATAAAGCAAAGTCAAATATAATCAATTTGAATAACTATTATATATAATAAATAAAATTAAGTCAATTAAAGTAACATAAATCATATTAAATAAGATAAGCAAAAAATTAAGAAAAAATACAATTATTTAACAAAATAAAATAACTATATAAATGTATAATAAATATATAATAAAACAAATAAAATATAATAAAGAAAATTAAAAATAATAAAATTAAACAACGTTAAAACAATATAAAAGTCATAAAGTAAAATAAAATTAATTTTAATTAACAAATTGAAAAAAATAGAAAAAAATAAAAGTAAATTAAATTAAATAAGATAAGCAAAAATATTAAGAGAACAAATAAAATTACAATACAAAATGAAATAAAAGTAAAAATGTATAATAATTAAATAATAAAATATATAAAAAATTAAGACACGTTAAAACAAAATAAAATTCATAAAATAAAATTAATTTAATTAAATAACTTGAATAAAATAAAAAAATAAAATTAAATTAAATAAGATAAGCAAAAAATTAAGAAAAAAATAAAATTACTAAACAAAATAAAATAACTTTATAAATGTTTAATAATTGTATAATAAAATAAATAAGATATAACAAATAAAAATAAAATTAAAAATAATGAAATTAAACCACGTTAAAATAAAATAAAATTAATTTAATTAAATAAACTAAATAAAATAATAAAAACAAAAATTAATTAAACTAAATAAGATAATGTAACACAAAATAAAATATAAATGTATTAAAAAGCTAATGAAATAAAATAGTATGCAATGAACTTAATTTAAATATTTATAAGACAATTTGACAAAATTATATTAAGACTAAATAATAATATTTTTTTATTATAATTTACAAAAAAATTGATTAAAAAGAAAAAAATATAAAAAATTGCATCGAAAAAAAAAAACATTTAACAAATCCACTAAACTACAGCTGTTATTTCAAACAGACTACAAATCACCCAGGCACTGAAAGACCGCTGCTGAAGCAAAGAAACTGAATCATTTCAAGTACGTGTATATAGCGGCAAACAGCAGCAAGCAGTAGCTATCCAAAACACTACCTTGCAACATGCTGAGTTTCAGCGGTTGAAGATTGATGTCTGCAACAGCAGGCAAATTGTGCACGCATATGAAAAGATTGAATGCAGTGTAAAAGGTAGAAAAAGTCGCCCAAACTGGATGTGGAGGCAACCAGTGAGAACCGCAAATGAATGAATGCGGCGAAGTGTTCGTTCACTTCACAGTAGGTGGGGGAGAGTTTGCCACCATTTCAACAGTCAGTCATGTATGCTGGTCATCCGCGATGTGGTATAGCAAATTGGACAGAAAATTTACAAACTATGCACACTTAGAGTAAACGGAGATGCAGCAAAGCAAAAGTTCTCAGCAATAAAACAACACAAGTGATATATGATGGCAAGTAGGAGGTGCATATACAATACATAGTACGAAGGTGAAGGTGTCTGTTTGAAAGTAAATATGTAGTAAAGTGCTGTGATAGTAGTAAAATATGCTAATTAACAACATGTCAACAATGGCATAAACAACACAACAATAATAACAACAGCATGCATAAGCTACACAAATAATAATAAATATACTCGAGCGTGGAGTGGTGTGCAGTAGCATGCGGTTGAGTGTTTGTTTAAGAGTTGAAAAGTAAATTTACGACTATGTAAGGAAAATACAAAATTTTCAAGTTCAAAATTAATGAGCCTGGACGTCAGAATGTGTGTAATAGCGAATGCCAAAGCATTCATAAGTACATATGTATATAAACACATGTGTTGTAGACGAACAGAACATTCATAATGCAAAAGCATCAAAGCGCAAAAATAAGCAGGTAAAATATGCAAATGAATTCATGTTGCACACAGTCCGTGCAGCAGGCGATGGGAGAAAAGGGAAGGTTCCATTAAGTAACTGAAGTGTCGGAACATGAGTTGTTAATATGTGAGCAAGATATTCTTGCACAGCCAAGTATAAACAAGCAAGCAAGTGGAAGCAACACAAAGGAGAAGGAGGAGCGTGTGTGTGTTTCGACTGCACATATTTACATTTATACTAGTTGTAGAAAAAAAAACGGATAAATCTGACGTTTAGGCAGGTGAATACCAAATGGAAAATAAGATTTGGATGCTGTAAGATAGGTTAAATGAATGGTAATAGTCTTAATAGGCGCGGTTGGTGGTGAACTATAGAAAAAGTAAAGAATTCCAAGCACCAAAAATATAAAATCGCACAGTAGAATGACATGAGATAATATAAAATAAAATAAAGTAAAATAAAATAAAGTAAAATAAAATAAAAAAATAAAATTAAATTAAATTAAATAAATCAAAATATAAATTAATCAATATAAAATAAATTTAGATAAAATGACATATAATAAAATAAAGAAAATTAAAATAAAATAATAAAATAAAAATAAATAAATAACAAAAATAAAATAAAATAAAAAATTCAATTTCAAAAAAAAAAATATTATCCAATAAAATAAAACGAATTAACCTATTATAAAAGAAATAAAAATATATAAATTAATATAAAATATATAAATTGAAATAAAATTAAATTAAATTAAATAAAACAAAAAATTAAAAATAATAATATTTTATAAAATGTAATATAATAAAATATATATAACAAAGTAAAACGACATAAAATAAAATAATACAAAATAAAATAAGATAATATAAATAAAATAAAATAATATAAATATCTAATATAAAATAAAATAATAATAAAATAAATAATAAAAATAAAAACTAAAGAAACTAAATGAAACAAAACAAAATAAAGTAATTTAAGATAAAATAAAATAATATAAAACAAAAAAGAATAAAAAGAAAATAATATTAAATTAAATATAATAAATTAAATATTTACTGTATAATATAACAACATAAAATAAAATAAAATGAAATAAAACAAAACAAAATAAAAAAAATTAAATAAACTTAAATAAAATATATAAAACTATTACAAAAAAAATAAATTAAATTAATATAAAATATAAAAATTTAAATAAAATGATATAAAATGAATTTAAAAAATTAAATTAAATTAAACAAAATGTAGTTGCTGAAACGAAAAATCACAATCAAAAGCTTTCGTGGAATAACCGTGAAAGAGAAGAGAAGAAGAAAAACAAGAAAGAAGAGCCTTCTTTAGCCCTGCCGGAGTCTCTATACCTTTCATGACCATATTCACACTTTTACATAATTTTTTTTTACGGATTTTTGACTCAAACCCAAAATATCTGTGCAAAGCGGCTGTATGGGTGATATATATATATAATTGGCGCTTTGTAACCGCTTAAGCGATTTTTCGGCCGAGCTCCTCCTCCAATTTGTGGTTTTGCGTCTTAATGTTTTTCCAACAAATGGAGGGACCTACAGTTTATACTAAGCCGTCTCCGAACGGCTGATGGTTTTTTAATGAGGAGCTTTATTTCATGTCCGAAATACACTCGGAGGGATGGACATTCCCTGCCGAGAGGCGACCGTAATTAGAAAATTTAACTTAATTTTTTATTTAAATTAATTTTCCATAACTTTTGGATGTTGGTGGCACGGGGATTTGAACCCGAGCCTTCCGATTGTCAGTACGCAATGCTAACCACTCGGCTACCGCGGCCGTGGTACAATACATATATTATAGTCGTTCGATTTTAATGATTTTCGACGACAATGTATATTTATATATGCGTGTGTAGGGTACGGAAATTTATTTATGTAGATGCTTTTTGAGGGATTTTCGATCCAAAATCTCAAATCTGAAAAAGTATGTTGTATGGAGTTTATTTATATGACATAGTCCACCGATTTTAATGATTTTCAGTAACAAAGTTTATTTGTAGATACAAAGTTTATATATATATATTTATATGTGTGTGTGTGTATTATACAAAGTTTCAGGCTTTTAGATACTTATAGGATCGATTGTTGACCCAAAACCTCTAAACTGAACAAGCCGATTGTCGCCTGATTTGGATAATTTTCAGCGCCAAACCGTACGACCGTTTATATATACCAGTACATCTGTGTACGAAGTTTGGTTAAAATATCTCAGAAAATGAACGACTGGTTTGCGTACAGACAGACAGACAGACATATGGACATGGGGACAACCAATCAACATTTTTTTTGAGTATGAATTTTGAATTGTTTATTTCTTCATCTCTGGTACACACATACTTTGTACCACGTTCATAAAAGGTATAATAAAAATTTCAATCAAAAATAATAAATAGAAAAGCTCACAAAACTCAAATTCTTTGCTGAGATGAAATTGATTTTTGTAGGTAATTAATCATGGTCGAAAGCTTAAAACCATTTAATTTGTTCAGAGCAAAGGTTTCATATATCAAAAAACTCTAAATAAATAGAAGGTACTCATATAGTTTTGAGGCAAGATTCTATTGAAAGAATTGGGCTGTCATCCATTAGTGAATTTTTCCTCATATTTTTATCAATTCTTTTTGGCAAGAGTTATTGGTTTTCAAATATTTCTCAAAGAGATCTTGTTTATTTATTCAGTCAACAAAATGAGTTCATACATGCCACAGCCTACACGCATGAAAGCCACAGTCACAGAAAACGCAGCGCGAACTTCGGAACATTGCATTCTAGCACGCCTAGCGAAAAAGTAAAATTTAAAAAACACACAACCCTGACATGATTGAAGTGGAAGCTGATACGCAGACTGCAAGAGCGGGAGACAAATAAGCTGCCATGAGCCCGCAAACAGCAAACTGACACGACATGACAAACATGCGTTGTGACAAACCATCAAAGAGAGACATAAAGACCATAGCACATGAGGCAAAATGCTCGTGCAAAAAGTGACAAGACATTTGCGGCTTGAAGAGGGCGAAAAAACAGTGGACACACGCACACGCCGCGTAATACGTAGACGCAGAATGGAGAAAAGCTTCAAAGGCAAAACTATTAGACAATCAATGAAAGCAGAAAGGTAAACATATTGTTGGGCCAACAGAAAAGCCCAAGAGAGTAACAAAAAGTGCTGTTTACTTTGCGGCAAAGAATTGTTCGTGTCAACAGATTGCGGTTGGTGAAGAAGGCGTTAAGCTGCTTATGCTTGCGGTGGCAAAAGGTGAGATGTGCAACAAACAAATTAACAACAAATCGGTGAAAAAAATTCTAAAAAAAAAAAAGTAACTGAAAGTGAGTGAAAAGGACATGCAACTGAAGAGGTGCGCAATCTCTGCAAATGCCACAAAGTGAAGTATAAAATAATTCTTTTTATTTTGCAAAAATATTAAAAAAAAATTCACATGCAAATGCATTCTTATTTTAACCATGCCTTTTTTCATGTTTTTTTCTTTTTTTTCTGCCATTTAATTTTATCCTTTTTGTATGCCCTCAAGCTGCGCACAATAACAAGTGCAAACAAGAGAGACTTACAGGCTCAGTAGCATGTATGAATTGTGTTAAGTGGAGAAACAAACAAACATTAATCAATGTCGTTGTTGGCGTTAAATGTGCGGCGCAAATTTCAGCTGTCGTTAAACAAAGCGACGATAAGGCGGACTACCACTTCAACCGCAACGCTCAGCTTCCAGCTGTAAGTAGTAAAAATTCTTGTAACGACATTTTGACAAGCAAGTGCAAAGAAGAGAAAGACGAAGCAGAAAAAAACAAACAAAAAAAATTAAGAAATTTTAACTCGAAAATACAAAAAACTCCACTCTATTAAATCCAAAGAGTGGTTCACTGACTGACGGTACAAAGAAGCAACAAACAGCGTATCATTTTGTTGTTGCTTTTGTTGACTGCCACGACAGCGTAATCATCAATCAATGCTGTGACTGTAATAAATTTTTAATGTTTCGCCATTGGCAGAATTAATAATAATGAAGGAAGGAAAATATGTTTGGGTTAAATTGTAATTAAATTGTTGTTTGCTTTATCGATTAATAAATACACAAGCCTGCACTGGGCAAAATTGTTTATTTATATGAAAATTTCGATAAAAGTTGCAGTTACAGCCGCGCGGCTATACTCAGATCTTACTCTTGCCTCCACGTCGCGCACTCTTGAACCGTGAGCACTCCTTGTGCGAGATGCGGTAACCAACCCATGTGGAGCCCTGGATCATGGCTAAAAGAGACTAAGTTTCAGTGGAGTATCTCCGAAATATTCGGTGATTTAAGGGTTCGCTGAAGGCTAATTGTAGAGTCTGCGGTCCTTGTCTAGCGAGGTTTTGCGATGGGTTTGGGGCGCGCCAGGTAGAAACCAGCTCCATTGAAAAAATTAACAATGCCTCGGATGAGAGGTCCCACTTTTGATGGCGATTACTGCAAACCGTAGTGAGAACTTTGATCTAAGGGTATGCACCTGGAATGTCCCATCGCTTATGTGGGAGGCGTGACGCTACGCAGCTGGTTGATGTTTTCGCTGACATCACCGTCGTCCAAAAAATGCGATGGATGGACGATGTCCAAGGACGACGACGAGTAGCCATATGAAGAAGCGCTAATTTGGTGTCGGATACGGGTGGGAGAAAGACTCCGTCGTCGAGTACTGGCATTCACATCGGTTGATGAACATCTCGTCACAATCCGCATAAAAAACGAATTTTGTCAAACTTATCGCTGATTTGCGGCCACACCCCATTAGAAGTAAAGACGATGTGACCCAAGTGTTGCCCTCGCCAAGATGTGGAAATCGTGCTCATAAGGTCAGAATGGGTAAAGAGGATATCTTCGGCACAGCTGTAGCAAAATTTAGCCTCAACAGCGAAACATTCCCAAATGGGTTGCGGCTGATCGACTTCGACGGGGCCTAAAGTATGGTTGTCTGTAGTACTAGATTTCAGCGCAGAAAATTCATCAAGCTACTTGGCTGTCCCCTGATCGAAAAACACATGTTGTGATAGATGGGAGCCGTGCGTACACTCCGAGGACCCAACATCGACTCGGACCACTATCTTGTTGCAGCAAAGATACGCATGCGCCTCTGTGTTTATCGAAGAACGCTCGTCAACAAACACAAGAAAAGTTCGACGTCGAAAAGCTGCAATCGCAACAGACTGCCGAACGGTTTTGTACTCGACTTACACTCCTGCTCTCTGCGAGCACTCATCATCAACTCGGTTTAAGGGAACTGTGAGACGGCATTCCAAACTCGTTACGTACGGCTGATAAGGAAATTATTGGTTTTCGGAAAGGTCAGAGAAACAGAAGGTACCATGAGAATATCCGTTTCGCAGTAGAGAGAACAAGCTGCCTACTTCGCAACATTTTGATCGACCACTACACGTACTTGAAAAGCTGGCTGACAAGGCGACGAATGATGATCGGACGAAAGCATACCCACGTTTGGAACCTGAGTGTGCTCTGCCTAATATATAAAAGGGGAGACTCTACAGTCTGCACCAATAACCAACGGATATGTGTGTATGAAAAATCCAACGCAGAGTAACTCTTTCTAACAGTTGCTGCTTTGGACTGAGTTGCCAATTGAAAAGTAAATTCCTCTCTAGACGAACAAAGACCAAACTCAAGTCGTTCATCATTTCTGTCCTTCATCGTCGAAGAGGCGGCGCTGAGATTTTTCGAGAGAAATGTGAAAGGAAAATGAGTGAATTAATTATGATTTTAATCAGAAAACAATTTCTTAATTTTTCTGTTTGAATTTATAGATAACAATTGAGTGTCAAATGTGGAAGTTGTCCAAAAAAGAGGGGAAAAAATTGCTTCCGAGAGTGAGAGAAAAGGCAGTGACGATGACTAACAATGAGTAATAACCAAAAATGCAGTTAATTAAAATGAGAATCAATAATGTGTTGTTGATCCCACTAAAAGCAGGCAACCCCGTCCCAACCTCTCAGCCGACACAGAGCCAAACGGTTGACCAGACATTCAGACAGTCAGCTCGCAGTCTTCAACACTGCCTCCTGCATACAAAAGGATTGTGATCCCACACGATTGTTTGTCCGCAATTTTCCCGCTCATCCTTCGTTTTTGTGACTACGAACTTTTGTCAAAGTTGCCATTATCAACGGTTCATCGTCACTTTTGTTTCACTGCTATTATTGCTGTTATAGGTACTTGTTGTTGTTGCTTATTATTTGTTACTCACATACACACTCATATAGTCTGAATGCATTTCGCTTTCAAACACTGCTACATGTAATTGTTCACATTGTCTCGTCTGCCACTCGTTATGGCTTACCCATACTAAAAAGAGCAACAACAACAACACAGGCATAAATTAACTCAACACTTTTCCTTTTGATTTCGCTTTCATATAACGTATCTGTATGTATGTTTATATTGAGTATAAATTATGCAAAATGTCAAAACAGTTAACAACAACAAAAGCAATAAATATCATTAAGTGAAAAGAGTGGAAACAAAATGTGTGTGGAGTAGAGGAAGCAGCTTTGTGTCAACTGTCCATTTATGCATTATCCTAATACCAGTTTAATACTAGTTTATTTAGACGTGTCGTTTTCAATGAGGCAACATTTTTTTCGCAGCTGGTATTTCGGACTGCTCTTACTTGATTTATACTCAGTTTTGTTTGCCACGAGCTGGCTTACTCCGGAAAAACTTTAAAGTCGTGAAAACTTATTACTAAAATAATGGTGTGGGTTCGCACGTCACATCACGCACTGCGTTCAATATTCGGTCGAAATAATCACCCAGCAGGGTCAGTAACTCGAGCCACAATGGATTGGTTTCGAACTACTCTTGGCGACAATTGGCATGATCAGAGATGCCGTAGAGAGCAAACTTGGGACGATTTTGCTGCTGTAGAGCAGAGTATCGTAGACGCGTCAAATGAGTCCAACCTCCATTGCGTCCAATAGCTTGAGCTGTGACCAACAGAAGGATCGTACAAGAATTGAAGCCGAACGTAAATCAAGCGCTTCGCACGTTCCCAGATTGCCACCGATACCGATTTTCACAAGAAAATTTTGTTTTGCGATGAAGTACACTTTTGGTATTTCGTATTTCGAGTAATGATAATCCACAAGCCATTGTTAAGGCGCCGTCAGATCCTCACAAAGTCACTGTTTGGTGTGCTCTATGGGAAGAGGGAATTATTGATTCAAATTACTTCAAAAGTGAAGCCGGCCATAATCGTTCTTAAAAACCACATGCCAAAAAAAACACCCTTCCATTCTGGCAGATTTTCTTCATCAACTCTTCCTTTACCTCCACCGGTGGGAACTGCATCGAATGCTTCCAAGGCGAGGTGTTCTCATCCAATCAAACAACATGAGATAATCTTATCTAGTTATCTAGTTTATCTAATTGCGGTCGCCCCTCGGCAGGGAATATCAGGCCCACCGATCGTATTTCTGACATGAAACAAAAGCTCGTCATAAAAATCCATCGGCCATTTCGAAAACATCCAGACCCATACCACCAATTGGACGTAGGGCTAGGCTGAAAATCCCTTCAGCGATTATAAAGCGACAATTATATGTATATACTCTGCTCAAAATAGCACCGGTAGAGGAGAACTATTCCAAGTAGGATTTCAAGGCTGATATTATTACCATCGACTTCGAAGTTCCACAGTGAAATAGATGCCTAGACGTAGCACTTAAGGTCTTGCTACTCTTCCAATGTAGGACGTACTAACAAATTACTGTGGCACAAAGGGAATTTATCATTCTTCTGGGTGTAATAAAGAGGCATCTACTCCTGAGATATCATCTCAAGGGTAGAGCACGACCTTTGCGAGTGTCCGACTTTCAGCGGATTGAGGCGTTACATATTTCCCGACGCTCTCAACTTCAACCTCACAAAAGCGGACACGCATGTTTGGAAAAATCCAAAAAAAAAATTATATAAAATCGAACGCAAACTTTTCGCAAACGCTTAGTTGGGTATATAGAAAAGCACAATGAGCCTGCTCAATAGCTTAGGTGCCGCTACTTGCGGTCAGCTTCTCAACATACCTCTTACAACCTACCATTTCAAACCAGTATTAGGTTGAAGAAGTCGAAGACGATAAAGAGTCACTCTGCTAACTACCCACCAAGCAACCTATTGTCTATATAGAGAGCTCTTCATTATATTTCAATATCTACTTTAGTAAATTTGCTACGATCAACGTTTGTATTATAAGCTTTTTAATTAACCGAACTTCATAAAAGGTGTAATTGCACTTTTTCACGAACCTCAGTCCATCGAAAAATTTTCACCACAAAGAAAGTTTGAAAAGGGGCCGCTCGCACACGTGAAAGCCGACTGAAAAGCATTCCTAATTGCATGTAAATATGTTCAAGCGCATTTATGTAGGTATATGTACATAAGTATGTGTGTAAGCTCTTGCGATTATAAAGAATTCCGTCTATGGCATTGTGTTGTTGCGTAGACATATTTTAACCACTCATACGCCATGTAGAACAGCATAAGTTGATATTCATAGGCAGGATTTTCGAACATATTATATACATACGTGTACATACATATGTATATAAATAAGTAAGTATACGCTTCACACAATGAGGTTAAGAATATAACAATATTGGCACCATTCGCTGAAGTAATGACGATTGCTTATTAGACGCATTAATACAGGCTCTTCTGACTGCTCGTTGAGGCTTCAGCTCATTTGGGCATTGTGTGTTGTGTGAAAATACTCGTGCATACTTACATACATAGTGTATATAGATATATGAGTACACTTTCTTTGGTTTGATGACACATTCTATTCTGTCAACTCAAGGATCTGCTCGTCTGATTGCCATCCTGTCAGTTGTGTGTAACAATAAGAGCCAATGACACTGGACTGATTTATGAATACTAATGCATACAAAAGCATATACACTTACAATACCTAAATAAACATATGCAGACATATAAAAAGTAGATGTAAGCATCATATACTCGTACATATGTATACAATTCAATATATCATTTTCAGTCACATACAGTACGTACCACTGGTTTTTGTTGTTGTCATTAGTGTAGGGAACTTGTCGGGGCGCCGAGCCGTAGTTGTAGTCATTATTAATTCATAGAATTTCGCAGTTAATAAAGCAGAAAGGTGTTTTATTAATATATATGTAGGTATGTGTGTAAGGAGTTTTCTGACTGTTGCTGACTTCTTGGGAAGGATATGAGCGTGATTAATTAGTTGCAAATGAGGATAATACAACTGGTGATTTTTGTGCTTATTTTCATTGGTACTTGGAAACGAATGAGAGGATAATATTGTAAATCGGAAAATATCAATTGATCAGAAAGATATATTTATATTACAATACCTTTTCATTTTCAATTCCATATTTTCAAACTTTATTTTACTATAATAAAAAATTTGTAACAAAACTTTGATGAACATGCAATGGGTATTATATTCACTTTGGTCTGAAGTAGGTATGTAAGCACCAAGAGGGACAATAGAGACCCAACAAAATTTATACCGATTGGATCAGAGCGATGTGCTGAGTTGTCTGTCCATCTGTTCTTACGCAAATTAGTCACTCAGTCTCAACCAAACTTGGTGAGCTGATGGATTTTTATACATTAATTTTCCGGAACCGACCAGATTGCTCCACGCAACCTCTTCATTCAGATGTAAAATTTTTGGTAAAAATTCATCAAGATGCATAAAATTTGGAATTCTATAAACGTATAAAATGAAGCTCTTTTAGAGGTTTAGATTTCACGAAGAACTAAAACACATATAATTTAATATTATGACCAAGAATTTAGCTTTATTACAAAGATAAGGGTTTGCCATGAATGATTTCGGGCAAGTAATTGACACTTTAATACATTCCAACGGAAAAACCCAATATTCGACCATTTTTAGAGCAATTGAGGCGGTATGTCAGCAATAATGTGCGGTGTTAAATCACACAAGCCAAAGATCATTCACATCAGCATCCTCCAATTCAGGCACGAAAAGGTCATTAATCATGGCTCTATAGCGTTCCCCATTGACTGTAACATTATGTCCAGGTTCATTTCTGAAGAAATATAGACCAATGATGCTCTCTGCCTAAAGAGCACACCAAACAGTGTCATTTTGAGCGCCTGAAACGGCGTTTCAATTACGGCTTATGGGTTATCATCACTCCAAATATGACAATTTTGATTGTTAGTGTACCCATCCGTTGTTCCAGAGTAAGTTATGAATTAAAAAAATGGCAAACCAAACGCTTCTCCAGTTTTTTCATGCCGTTTACTGTCGGATCTTAGTAAGAAAATTGTTTATTTTTAACTAAATAAGATATCTGGAACTCTCTGGTATCTCATTTAGGATATTTTTTTAGAGCTAATATTACTGGTGACTGACTTACAGGTAAGCTGAGTGTTTGGAGACTGGTTAACTGGCTAACTTTGAGTCAAAACAGTTCAACCTCAGCCTTATTGCTCAATCAAATTTTGAGATAGAGAGTAAGCAAAATGGCTTCTATTCAGCCAGTGACTTACGAGTACATTCAAGAAAGAATTTAATATCTGAAAAAGCACAGATTTTAACCTCGGACCCAATTTGCGTTAGAAACGGCATTTTGATGTTTCCTGCTGTCACATTTCTGGTCTCAATGAGTCTTCAGAGTATCCCTAACGAGCTTGGTATTAACTCCGGCCTTTCAATCATCATAAGATGCTCCCGACTCGGCCAGATTTTCGTTGCCAAAAAAAAAAAATTGTTTGACCGGATACCTAAATTATGAATAAATAGAGTTTATCAACCAGCGAGCTTGAAGTCTTCCAACAATTATTACCGACACTGAAATCTATCATTGGCAACGAAAGGTCCAGCAAAGAACAGCAATACCGCATGGCTGTTCATATATACCTTCTGCTCAAATATAAACAAGACTACTCAATAAAACAAAAACGGTTAATTATTCTTCAATATTTATTTTATCCCCTTCAAAATAGTCACCATTAGAGGCGATACACATATGCCACCTTTCAGTTCCTTCTTCGAATTCTCTTTTATGACTTCAATCGACTGA
Organism: Ceratitis rosa; assembly: GCA_037013455.1. Classification (NCBI taxonomy): domain Eukaryota; kingdom Metazoa; phylum Arthropoda; class Insecta; order Diptera; family Tephritidae; genus Ceratitis; species Ceratitis rosa. Next base: position 8,350,825 of record JAWMAG010000020.1, on the reverse strand, counting down.
AAAGGCTTTCCAGGAAGCGCCAATTTGAGTTTAGGGAAAAGAAAAAAGTCACACGGTGCCATGTCGGGTGAATACGGTGCTTGCGGAACAATATTTACGTTGTTTTTGGTCAAATAATCGCGTACAAGACGAGACGTATGAGCAACAATTTTGGAACAAGTTGAGCAGACACACGTCTCATGCCCAAAACATCGTGAATAATGCTATGAGCGGATCCATTTGATATGTTGAGCTCACTAGCTATCTCTCTTTCAGTCACACGACGATTTTCCAACACAATTTTCTTTACTTTTTCGACGTTTTCTTCGTTTATTGACGTTGCTGGACGACGATCATGGGGCAAGTTCTCCAGCGATGTACGGCCGTCCTTGAACGACTTATACCAATCAAAAATACGTGCACGTGATGGGTAAGACTCCTCATATGCCTTCTCATTTTCATTGCGTCCGTCGCACTTATTCCATTGGAATAACAAAATTTCAAACAAACTCTTTTGCTCAACGTTAATTTCCATAGTAAAATTCGAAAAACACACTCGAGGTTGACTTGTTTATAGTGCCGTAAAAACAAAAAGCTATATGCAACTGAAGATGTATCTTTCTATTTTTGTTCCTCCTCGCTTCTTTGTCTCTCTCTCTCTCTCTCTCTCTCTCTCTCTCTCTCTCTCTTTTCATATTCTAGAAGCTCAGTGGACGGTATACAAACTCTAATCTATAGCATATGGTACATTTTCGATTTGGAGGAATGATGGGTAGGCAATATTTACTCTCCATGGCTCTCGCCGTTCCCTCTCAGTGGTAATTATCCTCTAAAGGGATCTATGTTAGAATTTCCCCAGCATTAAAAAAATCACCTTTTTTTTGCAATTTGATAAAGAATGAGGAGAACAAAAACCAAAAAAAAAAACAAAAAAGGATCAGCAAAAAATTTGAGAAGAAAACAAGCGTAAGAGCCTTATTAAGTTAAGAGTAAGAAAAAATATTTTCTTTAACATTATAAATTTCACAATTTATGCAAAGTTTACCCTAAGCCAATCGCAAGCAATTTGACCGAATAGAAATATATTTCCATAAACAAACGTCTTTCAAGACAATAATAACAATTCGGTTATTAGAGGGTCATTCAAAGCAAGAAAAGGCAAAATTAAAATAAAAAAAAGGAAATTTCTTCGCTCACTCTAGCATGCAACAAATAAATTTATTTATATTTTCCCTTAATAAAAAAAGGTCTATTGACCTTTTCACAGTCGCTTTGTTTTGCGCTGTTTCTACGCCTGCCAATTGTTTTGTATTGTTTTGCTTTCAATTCTAAGACGCAGCTGGGGTATGCTACTATTTACATATATTCATTATATTGACTGGTAGAAAAAGGTCCAAAGAATGAAAGGAATTGAATGAAATTTTGGGGGTTTAATGAAAAACGCTTACCCTTCCATATCCACATATACATACATACCATATGTACATATGTATGAATTATAAATTTTGTTCAATTTACTTGCAAAAATCCTTTTGAATATGAAATTTTTGACAGTTGAGTAAAAAATGAATGAATTATACACCAACCGCCACGGTCCATAGCACGCATACAGAGCACAAATAAGCGAGTTATATAGCGTGCATCTGAGCGTCATATCTTACCATTTTCGGCAGTCGAGCAAATCGTGCGTCTTGATGATGCCATTGAGTGCAGAGAAGTTATTTCTAAGATTTTTCTGTACCATCTCAGGATGAAAGGCAACAAAGTGTACTTCTGCAGCTACCTCGTCGTCCTCCGGTACGGCGTCCCACTTGTTGGCGTTTGTGAATTGAATGAATATTTGTCAAGTGGTCGAGCATTTGAAGCGTTTTCGAATTGAATGAAGTGGTTTGTCTGTTTTCAACAATACCACACACTCTCTCTCTCTCCCTCTCTCTCTCCCTTTTTGCACTTTACAGTCTCGCCGTCTGACTCTTCGTCTGCGTAGAAAAGGCCAATAAGTTGAAGCATAACTGAAAATATGGTATGAATGGGCAAGATAGATAACGAAATGTGGCGAGTGTAAAATAGTGAGAAAGAGATAGAGAGAAAGAGAGAGAGAGTGGGAATGTGAAAGCTGGCTATCTATATTTTCATATTCTTCTTTTTTCCCGTCATTATTCGCAAAGACGCTTTGTTTTTCTTTGCCACTCGAATTGAATGTCGTCTGACAGCGTCTAATTTCCATATGATTTATGTCGCTCGAAATTCAGCCAGCTGAGTCAGACGATTTGTTGGCGTTGATTGTGCATACCGCAGATGAGATGGGAGTGAGTGATCAAGGGACAGGGTTTTTACTTTATTGTATAACAAATTTTATACGGCTCATATATTTCTCTTTATGACAGTTTTATATGATTTAACGGTATATAAATTGTATTTATTAAATTGTGTGGCATTAAATTTGGTGAACTTTAATTACCGTAAAGGAAATATTGAAAATTGTTTTATGACTGTAGCACTTTAAAATCATTCAAGGGGAAATATGATCCAATTTGTAGAAGCAGTTGGCTATTGGCCTTGGTAAATGCAATTAAATCATTATGTTAAATAGGATTAGTTAAAACTGACAAGATATATATAGCTATATCTATAGCTTCTTCTTCTTCTTTTATATTGGCGTTGGAACCGCTTACGCAGAATACTAAGTGCTTCCCTCAGCGGGTACTGCATCGAATACTTTTCTACTATTTTATTTGATTTATTTTATTTGATTTAATTTTATTTTTTTTTATATAATTTTATTTTAATTTAATTAATTTTATTTTATTCTGTTTGTTTTATAGTTTATTCTATTTCATTTTAAATTTTTTATTTTTTTTTTCTTTTATTTCAATTGATTTTCCTATACTGTATTTTATTTTATTTCATTTCAATTCATTTTATTTTATTTTATTTTATTTTTTTTATTTTTTTTATTTTATTTTATTTTATTTTATTTTATTTTATTTTATTTTATTTTATTTTATTTTATTTTATTTTATTTTATTTTATTTTATTTTATTTTATTTTATTTTATTTTATTTTATTTTATTTTATTTTATTTTATTTTATTTTATTTTATTTTATTTTAATTTATTTTATTTTATTTTATTTTATTTTATTTTATTTTATTTTATTTTATTTTATTTTAATTTATTTTATTTTATTTTATTTTATTTTATTTGATTTTGTTTGATTTTATTTTATTTTATTTTATTTTATTTTATTTTATTTTATTTTATTTTATTTCATTTCATTTTAATTTATTTTATTTTATTTTATTTATTTTATTTTATTTTATTTTATTTTATTTTATTTTATTTTATTTTATTTTATTTTATTTTATTTTATTTTATTTTATTTTATTTTATTTTATTTTATTTTATTTTATTTTATTTTATTTTATTTATTTATTTTATTTTATTTATTTATTTTATTTTATTTTATTTTATTTTATTTTATTTTATTTTATTTTATTTCATTTCATTTTATTTTATTTTATTTTATTTTATTTTATTTTATTTTATTTTATTTTATTTTATTTTATTTTATTTTATTTTATTTTATTTTATTTTATTTTATTTTATTTTATTTTATTTTATTTTATTTTATTTTATTTTATTTAATTTTATTTTATTTTATTTTATTTTATTTTATTTTATTTTATTTTATTTTATTTTATTTCATTTCATTTTATTTTATTTTGTTTTATTTTATTTTATTTTATTTTATTTTATTTTATTTTATTTTATTTTATTTTATTTTATTTTATTTTATTTTATTTTATTTTATTTTATTTTATTTTATTTTATTTTATTTTATTTTATTTTATTTTATTTTATTTTATTTTATTTTGTTTTGTTTTTTTCTTTATTTTGTTTTATTTCATTTCATTTTATTTTATTTTATTTTATTTTTTTTAGGTAATTTAAATTTTTTATTTTATTTATTTTTCATTTTCTTTTATTGTAATTCATTTTTTGTATTATTCTATTTCATTTAATTTCTTTTATTTTATTTCAGTTTACTTAATTTTGTTTTTGTTTATTTTTTTTCTGTATTTTATTTTATTTTATTTTATTTTTTTATTTGACCACCATCAAAATAAAAATCAAGATGTCTGTCAATTAAATCGCTTGATGTCACTTCAAAAACTCTTAGTGCGTTTGTTTTTGTATTGTCCCTTTCTATTGAGCATTTCAAGCAAGCAAATAAAACATTTAGCGCTTTTATTGCATTTCTTTTATTTTCGCTTGAGAAAAAGATTTATTGAGCATGAAAGCTACACAAAAAACGAAAATTATAAATTAGAATAGCTGCACAAACGCCGGGATGACCAACCAAATGCGTCCGTTTTGAGTTTCGCGCTAAGTTTTTATCTCTCGTCTCGCTCCTTTTACGCTTTGTGAGTGGCTAAAAGTGTTCCTTTTACACGAACTGCTTCCGAATTGTGGCTACTTCTGGTTTGCTGCGCTGTCGCTTTGCTTGTTGGCCATCTACTCGGCGCTTGTGTCTTTACGACAGCAGAAGATCCCTGTGCTTGTTCCTCTTCTTGCAATTGTTTCGATTGACTTGACTTCAATACTTAACACAGCTTATGCCTTTTGCGCTATTTTCCCTCACTACCTACCATTGCTATGCAGTCAGCTGTGCGTGCATTGTTGTTTTTAGGTTTCTTTGTTGCCTAAAGTTGCATGCTATCAACAAAAACCACTAATTGCTGCTCTTGCTTTGGCCATTGCTACTGTTACTGATACTCGTACGTACAAAATGCTACTATGTAGGGCGGTTCGGGCTCTTTTGTTGTTATTACTATACGCTGGGGTATATTGCTGTTATTGTTGTAGCTTTTACGTGCATTCATTTAGCATGTAAGATCATTAATTTAAAGTTATGGTTTTGTTGGCAGCAGAAGCAACAAAAGCAAAAGTAACAACAGCAGCACTCACATATTACCTAGACTGCATTCATAATATTGTCCTTTGTAGGTAGACCGCCAAGCTCTATTTATACATACATATACACATCAACTTCATATGCTTTTAGGAGCTACTTTCTAGTGATGTGTGGTCCGTGTATGTCAGCCTCGCTGCCAGTTGTTATTAGGACGTTACTCGAACAGTTGGGCTCTCACTTAGTCGAGGTGACACGCGTAGACAATAGCTTGTCGGAAAGGCACTGTCTCTGACTGTTAACCATCACGGGCCAGAGAGTATGCTCTTCCCTGTATAACGATTGAGCGGGTGTGTTAGTTTTAGGCTCTAGTGTTATATGCTATTCTTTCGGGCTGATTTCAAATAAACTACCTCCACTTTGAATCGGGGCGATCTCGGAACATTTGAAGGTCCAGATAATTACATGGTTAAAAAAAAATTAAACTTTATCGTGGTGGTAGTTTATTTTTCCGTAAGTGTCTATTGGAATGATCCCGACCTTGGTAGCCGATACTGCTTACACAACACAACATTATGGTTCTTAAGTGGGAGCCTAGATCTGCCGCTATGTAAGTGGTGCATGGGCGACAGTAGGAGGTTTCCAGTCACAGTACTTAAGGGGTATTCTGGCAAGCTTGTAGCTTCTTCAACTGCATCTCGCTAGTCCGTAGTGTCCTGATCTGTGCAGCATAGTTAATGACCGGCCGCTCAATTGTCTTGTTGTTAATTGCGAGCATCATTTCTTTGTTTTACTCCCCGGTGCTGACCGCTAACAGTTTGAGGATTTAGTTGTGGCTTTATACTTTCTAGTCGTATGCTGAGTGAAAGTGCAAGCGGTCCAATGTAACTCCGAGTAACTCGGGGTTATTTATTGTTGAAATTTCGACTTTCACATCCAGTTCGAGCTTGTACTACTTCATTAAGCTGGTAAAGAGATTCACCGAGTATTTCACTAGTTGTAGTTGGAGATGTCGGGTAGTGAAGAAGTGAGACAGCAGTTCACCTAGGAACAGAAGGTTATCAATATCCCAGGAGGATCGAACAGTCATCATCATCATAAGAGATCTAAGAAAATAAAACAAAAGCGAGGAGAGAGCACCTGCCAACGGAGCTCTGTGCTTAATTTTACGGAGTTTTAATGTTTGGTATCGAAACTCTACTCATTACTCTCGACCACTCAGGTAGTTCTTGGTCCAGCTCTGTGCTGGCACTGCTTAGTGGGCTTTCGACAGACCCAGTGCTACCAGAACAGTTCGCAGAATTGGTTTTGGTTGTTTTCATGGTTTATCTGGTTGCTTAAGGCGTTAATGCGGTTTTTGACTCTGACAATAGCCGTTTGTACGCACCAGAGTTGACCCGATTTTAGCCGGCCAAGGGCTGTCACTTTTTTTGGCGACCTAATCTCGTTTATGTCAACAGGTAAACTTCCTTTTGTGGTACAAATTAGTATAGGTATTTTTAGGTTTCGAGCCATTTTCTGGCTTCGATTTTATCACGAGATTCTTCGAGCTTGATTCCCAGCATTTGAATATGCTGTAGTATATAATTTTCGATTACTTTTGAATGAAAATATAAATAAGTGCATTCACTGTATGGGAAGATTTTCTTTGCATCTTCGAATATAATATTCAAGGACCATAGTAATAGAAGCTGTGGAAGAGCTTATCCTCTACCGTTTCAAAGTTTTTCAGTCATAAATGAATGCGTATTTTGATATCTACAGCAGCATAACTGTCCTTCGCTCACAAGCTTTTGCCTTCAATGACATTACCTCACCTTTTCGTCTCTAACCTCAATTACATAACTCACTCATTATCACACCATAGATTCTTTTCTTTCAAGTTTCCATTCATATTTCACAAATACCAACAAAAGACAGTCATAATTGTGTAAATACTGAGCAATTAACAGTAATTCACACTTCTAAAAATAATTACAATTAATTATGAATACCTCTACAACAACAATTATCCGTCAAAGACAAAGCTTGAAGTAATAATAATTGACCAAAATATACATAAATGTATATACGTGTATGTAGGTTTGTTCCTCTTTATCTTCAGCTTTTTATTAGTATGTTTGTCAGCGCTTACCTGCAAGAAAAGGGAAGAAAGAGAAAAAAGTAACATAATTAGCGAGTTATTAATTGAATTTGCAACATATGTTAGTTGCACATCCACACATACACACATACATTGACATACATATAGAGATATGATGACTACCTAACCAACCAACAACGCCAGACACTCTGGCAGTTAAATGTCACTGAACTCTAACCTCAATACAGATGGTATTAGATGGGTACGCTACAGCCGAGGTGAGCTCAAAGCCGCAGAGAGGGTAAATTTACTTGTATTTATATACATATGTAGTTGAGTGAATAGATGCGTAAATATGTTTATTAATGTGTGAATTCATGTAAATTTCAGTCATAAGCGCAGCATAAGGCTGCATTGTCTGATAAATTCGCAACCATATGTGATTCTGGAGTTAGGGTGATGACGGAGCCGGAATTTTTGACCGTTTCGATGTTTTCCATAATTGATTTATTGAAACAGAGTCGGAGTTCACAAAATCGGAGGCGAAGAAAAGAGAAATTAATATTTTATGCAGTGGAAGTTATACTAATCTCTCCGGAACGAGCAGGCGAGCTCGAGGAATAAAACTGAACTAAGTATAATTATAGAAAAAGTAGCTGAAATGTTCCGTCCCTTAATTGCGAAAGTCCCCCTGTCCAGCTAAAGGTTGACATCACCGCCGTCCCGAAGTGCCTTGTGACATTTACTATAGCAGCCATATAAATTAGTGTTGAATTTAGCGTTAAATTCGTGGTTGTCGCCGAGCCCCGACATTCACGGAGAGTCAATCCAAGATAGCCAAGCGAAATTTTTCAACATATCACTGGATTGTATTCATGCCCCGACGGAAAAGAAGAACGATGTGACCAAGTGTGCCTTTTAAGTGCGCCTGCAAAGAACTAATGAGCACTGCTCCTGCTCCGATGTCAAAATTCTGCTTGAGGGTAAGCAAAGAAGGTATCTTCGGCACAACTGTCGTAAAATTCAGCCTCCACGGCCAAACATCACCAAAATGATATATTTTTGTAGTACTAGATTTCAGCACAAGAAAATTCATCTAGTTACTTGGCTGTCACCAGATCGAGTATGCCAGATTGATCATGTTGTAAAAGTCGGACATGTCTCCAGTGTTCTTTGCATGCGCATACCTCGAGGACCCAAGATTAACGCGGTCTAGTATGAACCCGCCCTTGTACAGCAAAGAATTCCCTGGAAAGTCAAAAAACAGACTGACTCATAACGTTAGCCCACTGCACGAGTGGGATGGAATAGATACCAACCACAGAAGAAGGTAGCTAGACACATTTGCCGTTCAAAAGCAGTCGAGATCAGTGAGTATGAAGAGCTTAAAAAGCTAACTGACAAGTGTAGGTATCAAATTATCAGGACCAGATCAAACTCTAGTCGGACCCAGAGAGGTGATCTAGTGACTACTGACAAGATTACACTGAATTTATGGAGGAATCATTTCTCCAGCCTACTGAATGGCTGTGAAAATGAAACACTAGGAGATGGCAAACCCGGTTATCCGACAAGAAAGAAGTTCAAATAGCAATCGTCCGCTTAAGAATCAACAAAGCGGCGTGGTCCTATGATTGACCGGCCGAGTTATTCAAATACGACGGTGAAGAATTGATAAGGTGCATGTATCAGCTCGTCGTATGAAAGCATGCTCGACGATAGGAACAGCGTTAATTACCGCGGAATAAGCCGATTCAATAACGCGTATGAGGTCCTATCAGGTCCTTGTGTGAAAGACCAAGGCCCACCGTCATTTTTGACAGCCATAAGTTGAAACCCAAGGCAAAATCATTATTGCCAATAGGTGCAACTCTGGACTGAGTGGGCAATTGATAAGTAAATTCCTTTTCCGATGACCACAAAGCTCTAACTCTATAAGTCACTAATCAATTCAGACCTTCTATATGGTGCTAAGGAATGGACGATGTGAACAACTGATGAGTCAGCTTTAAGACTTTTCAAGTGACAAGTTTCGCGTAAGATTAATGGTCCACCGACAATATCGGAAGAAATGGCTTTTTAACGGTCCAGAAAGCGGCTGGAAAACAGTCGCATTTTCACGCCCGGCGATCATTTAAAATAGTCATAGTACGTACCAAAATTTCGGAGGCTGAAAAATTTGAGTCGAAGTTGAAGCTTGAGATTTTAAACAAGTTTTTTGAAACTCAAGTAGGGTCCAGAGATACAGTTAATTGTGAGATCAGACAGATGGAAACCGAAGACCAACGTGATGCCATCCCTCAGTAAACTTGAGCGGAAGTTAAAACCTGCCTTTCGAAACTTGAATCGTAGACGGAAGTGAAGAAACAATCAGGGCATCCGAGCTAAGCAGACCAGACTTTTCCAAAACCAGATAGGTAAAGGCGGTGTGTGAACGTATGTTGAACCCTGACCACAAAGAAAAAAGTTGTATGTAGCTCAGAACGTTATATCGCCTAGGGATATTACGCGGATGAATTAACCGGAGTCTGTTGGATAAAAACAATTTTCTCTAAACTCTCTTCTTGCTGACGAGTCTAAGAACTGATGCTTGCGAGGAACGTTTGGAGTTGTTTTTTGTCGTAAGATTCCAACATTCAGTTATACACTCGAAGACACGCTACATATGTACATACTATACATCCCTCGTGGCCACTCTCTATTCGAACGACACACCTACCTCAACCGCAAGTTACCTAACTCGGTCCACATGCAAGATGCCACATATTTTGCTTACAAATTGCCATTTGCAGTTGATTGCGGTCGCGCACAAATCACCACAAAATGCATTTACGTGCATGAGACCAACTTGATGTGCTCGGGGCGCAGAGTGAGAAGTGAAGCTGGTAACAAAGAATAAGAAGTGAAACAGTCACTGAGCAGATGGTCTGTTGGACAGCAAACGAACGGTTAAAGAAACAGCTGGCACATGGCCATACACAGACACACAACACGAACACAGCTCACCAACTCAACTGGCTATGCAACTGCTGCGCTCGGTGTGCCTACCCTAAATCCTCCTCTCCACCTCTTTGGCCCAGTGGGAGCAATAAGCGGTAGCGCGTAAAGCACCACTAAAAGAATGCAATAAATAACCATTTATGTTTTATTTGCTATGAACGAAATTGAGGTTAAAAGTTTTTACGGCTTCACGCATGCGAAACGCTTGTAAATGCCGCCACCGACAACAGCGCCGTTGTAGCGGCAACACTAACTAGCAGACAATGGGATATATATGTATACACGTATGTATAAAGAGAAGAAAGGAGGTTATAATCAGCAAACAGCGGCATTTTGCGGTATGCACAGCGTCGACGGAGGTTATGGTTGTAGGGGGTCGCGGTACACGATGCACGATAGGAGGTGCAATAGTATACGGAAGCCGTGAATACAAGAAATAGCAGTTTATGCACATTGTCTGCCCGCACCACCAATGCCATCAGCACATCATTGCCCTCTCGAACTCCGTTGCATTTCCACATTATTTGCGGCAGCTAAGCAAACAAACAACGTCAAATGGTCGGTCGTCGAGTTGCCCATCCAATCAGGCAACCGCAGTGAAATTGTCATCTGCCAACGTCGTCGTCTTGGTTTTCCAACTGCCAAAGTAGTTATGTGCATATATGTGCGGAAGATATTTGTGCTGATGGCTGCATAACTCACTAACCGACCGACCGACCGACCGACCGACCGATGGACGAGTAGCAGTGTCATACAGTTATAGACCGAGTGGCGAAGCTTATGTCTAGTGGATGAGTGTGAATGTGTGATTTATGTCCACAAATACTGGAAGCTAAGGAAGACCTACGTTTTGGGTTAGGTACCAGCGCAGTGTAGATACCATAGTTTCTTATGTTACATCTGCATGTATGGGTGTGTGTGTGCGATTCGCTATTGACTTTATTTATTATTTTCTCCATTCTTCACTCGTCGCCTGTCAATCCAGGTGCGTCAGTATAAATATTTGCTAATGGGATTACAATAATATTTCAATAATAACTCATATGTGAAAAGTGGGTAAAAATTTTAATGATTGGAAAGAGTCTACGAACGGCACAGTATGAGCATTAAAGTGGGGCAACCATCAAAGACCATGATTACTATTGTATAAATATGGACTCAAAGCAAGATGTATATTCGCAGCAGACCCGAAACAAAATATTCACATACAAATTCTTGAAAGCTTGAGTAGAGAAAATCCAAATTCTTCATACAGGTTCTTACGATCTCAGAAAGATTTAGATTTTCAATCACTCTAAATGGGAGATTTATGAATGCCACATCTTAGCCCAAATCTTTAGCCACTCAAACACGACCAGAGAATCAGATTTAAAGGAGACTGCATAAGGCCAGACGTGGCGCTAACCACTCTCCGTTCATCGATATTCAACCAAGGATATTCATAGAAGCTCTGTCTCGCTAAGGCGATGGGTAAACCTAATACCTTTCGGAAGGTCAGTGTTCGGTTCCTGCTTTGACCAGCAACAAAAATTTATTTTCCTTACTGCGGTCGTCCCTCGGCAGGTAATGTCAAGCCCTTCGAGTGTATTTTCTGACATGAAATAAAAGCTCCTCACAAAAATCCACGGCCGCTCCTCCTCCATTTGTTTCAAAAACATCGATGAAGACTAAGTTCGGCTGAAACTGACAAACATGGGCTCCACAGATCGCTCAAAAATATTTAAGGTCTGATAAATGGAGGGTAGAATTAAGGAAATAGGAAGAATTATTTTTTGTTAGATCCTTCTTATTTGACATGTTCACTGCTTATGCAATTATTGTTGAATCAATAATAGCGCACGACTCGTTTACCGCTAATTAGAGTCAGGTCCCTCTCCACCTCTTCCCCTTCCTTTATTACCCCCAGCGGGTACTACTTCGAATACTTTCAGCGCGTGTGTAGTATTTTCGTTCATACAGGGTAAGCTATTCGCCGCCGAACACACCCATAGCCGAATAATTGAGCGCTGTAATTGACGGCGCATTTGCACCATACGGCAGAGCGAGAATAATGAGAGATTTTTAAAGTTTCGCTCTTTGTTTGTGTAGAGAGAACTTTACTTTTCAATTGCCTACTCAGTCCAATGTGACACCTTTTGGCAAAACCGATTTTGCATTGGAGGAAATCATCTACAACAAGCAGGCTGCGACTTTCAAAAGTGACGCTAACTGTTTATTTTATGATAGGAGATATTGCGTGCTTCTGTGAGTCATCGCAAGTTTTCAAATATTACTTCTATCGACAAGCTACTCAAGCTCTTTGTACTCACGCATTTTGGCCTCTCAATTATGCATTTCGCTCCCCTCTTCAACAGGTTAGATAGCATTTCTTCTCTCCGCTGTGGAGCGACAAACGTATCAGCAGCTCTTCTTTTGCCTCTGTCTAAAAACAATAGTTTCATTTGAAGCTGTACGTAGTGATTTCAAAATATCGTCTCACAGTTGCCTTATATAGAGTTGTTGAAGAGCGCGCTAAGAGAGCAGGGTTGCATGTGGATTAGAAAACTGCTTGGCTATCTGTGGTGAGTGTAGTTTTTCGGCATCAAACCTTCCATTTGTTTGTTGACGCGCGTTCTTGACTAGCCAGAGGCTAAAACATATCTTCGCTGTAACAAAATCGTGGTTCGAGTCGATTTGAAGACTTTGAAGAGTACACACTTTTACTATGGCGAGACGTATCACAATGATGATCGATTTGGTTTCGAGGCTTTCGATCAAATTCTAAACTAATAGTTGGGACTATTGTTATTCATAAAAGAGTGTGCCTCAAATACTTCAGGATAATGCATAAATTTAATTAGGAAAAAAACAATAAATAATATAGTTATAAAATACTAGAAGTTTTTTTTTTTAATAAACAAAACATTTACATACGAGGGTTGATTCTTATATTTTGGGACGAGTGAATAAAAATAAATAATAATCATCGCAACAATAAAGCGATTTTATTGGTTTTCAAAATATTTCACCTTAAAATCTACACGCACTTTGATTGACAGACTATCATTTGCTTGGAACTGTTTCGTGTTCTGCTAGATTTCGATCAGCTTTAAACATTCATACAATCGACTCCTGTTTACTTTTAGGCTCATACGAGTCGATCATCTGTCACGATGTCGTTTTTATATTTCTCTCGACCAATCGACGTGAGCCTGTTTTTTAACAATTGACAAATTTTGTACGAACCAACGTGACCAAATTTGTTTCCACTCAAATGTTCATGCAATATTAAATGTATGTTGGTCACACTAATGCCTATATTTGTCTCACTCTCATGATAGGTCACATGACGATCTTCCAATATCTCTTTGTGCTCAATCAATATCAATAGTTTCCGGAACAACAACTGATTTTGGATGAACTTTATGAAATTCGTTGTTACGTGTGATCTACGATCTCCATTGAAATCACCATATTATCAATAAACATGGATCTTGGATGGAGCTTCATTGCACTGTCGCTCGGTCGAAAATATATACATATATATTTTAAGTTCCTATAAACAATACAAATAGCTCTCTTAGGTCAAAACGTTCTGAGTATAAAACGAAAAATGTCAAACTCTACTACAAAGTTGTAAGTTGCCAGATTGCTTTACCAGAGTTGTCAAATATCGAAATATAAAAGGCAACCCACGCATGAAGGTAATCGTATGTATATAACTGCATACATTTTTTTTTGTATACACGTATAATATTTTATTACATCAAGTCACTAATGGAAATTTATTTAAGCAATTAAAATTATTTATGAACAATTTATTTTATTGACTAATAATATTAAAAACTTACTTGAATATCATTACATACACGCTACTCTATAACTCTTAAGCTAGTTTATGACATCTGGCCTTCAAATGCGTATTTTAATTATGGCTCGGATTACAAACGCAGGTGAGAGAGATAGATTTAAAACCAGTTTTTGAGTTGAGTTAAGTAAAAAACGTACATTATGACGACGAAAACTTACAAAACATACATACTTATGCACCTACGTACGTACAATAATACAATATATAATTTGTAAAATAAAAATTTATGGCATGACATTGAAGGAAATACGTCTAGTTGGGCAACAATCACTTTTGAGTGAAAATAAAATTCATTTTAACGCACCAAGCAATAAGTGTAAGAGTAATAAAAAATCAAAAACCAAAAATTAAAAAAAAAACAAGAAAGAACTACTGTTCATGACCGAAGCTGAAGCATTTATACCTTTCATGAATACGACCAATTTATGGCATGTCATGTTTTTTGAACGGCTTTTTGACTCAAAACCTCATATATGAAGAAAACGGTTAAGTGTAAGCTAAAAATTATACAGGGTTTTCAAATAAGAGGTATTATTTTGATATCCAAAGCAAAATGGCATTTTTTTTAGATAAATGATCGAATGCTTATTTTAATGTAAAGAGACAATACCATTAATAATGTAAAACAATATCAACCTAATGACCGCCACGGCTACGCTTACAGGACCGCAATCTTTTTATGAAATTTTCCATAACCAAATCACAAAGTGGGTGCTTGTTTGCCCTCAAAAGCTTTACGAATTCCATTTTTGAGGTTTTGAATTGCCGTTAACCTGTTGGCGTAGACCTTATCTTTCACATGGCTCCGAAGAAAGAAGTCGCTGGTCTTAAATCACAAGACCTCGGTGGCCAATTGCTATCACCGCTTGGGAGATAACACGGTTCGAAAACCTCTCCTTTAAAAGGTTGATTGCTTTCGTTGCTTGTGTGGCACGTAGTGCCATCTTGTTGAAGGTACAGTTTGTCCAGAGCAATATCATCCACTTCCAGCCATACAAAATTATTAACCATATCTCGATAACGCAATTCATTCACCGTAACTTTTGCTCTAGCCTCATTTTCGAAAAAGTGAGGTCCAAAGACCCCGCCGAACCATAAACAACTCCAAACAGTTACTCGTTTAAGATGGAGAGGGTTTTTTAACAATAAATCTAGAGGTTTCTGAGCCCAGATGCGACAGTTTTACTTATAAGCGTTACCATCGAGGTGGAAATAGGCCTCAGCAGGGAAGATGAATTGGCTATCATTTTAACGCATTCCAAGAACCCAAACAACAAAGACACGACGTTGTTGATGGTCGGCTGGCTTGAGTTCTTGTGTTAACTGAACTTTATAAGTTTTATGATCCAAGTGTTTGACGTTTCTGGAATGCCTACTTCCAAAGAACGACGAGGAGTGGACTAATCTGTGTTTTTTTAGCACTTTGGGCTACAACAGCAATATTCTCAGTTGTTTTTGAGGCACATGCACATGTTTTATTCTTCACATCACTAGCTTGTTCCAACAACTCTATATTTTTCACCACTTTCTGTATTGCGGCCCGACAAGTTGCTTCACGACAACGGAAAAATGTTTTAGTTTTACGAACCATCTCTGCCAGGTTTTCACCATTTTTATAGTGAGATGGGCATGGCTAGCTTAACTCAACTCGCCGTTCTGTGATCTGGTTGATATACATTTTTGGGTTGGTCTCTCTCTTTTTCGTCTGGTACTGGTACTCGTCATGTTCATGAAAGGTATGAAAATATTAAAAAAAACACAACAACATTAAGTAATAAGTCCGGCCAGAAATACTTCACCAAATATCAATCAACAAATTAAGCATATAATTTTTTTTTTTTTTTGTCGAATTTATGTGTGTGCATGCTTACGTGAATACAGCATTATAATAAAATAAATGCTAAATAAACGAGCGATTGAACGAATCGATAGAGCAAAGACGCCCACTTCAATTCACGCCTAAATGATTCTGTCAATAAGCCAGCAGCAATGGAATACTAATCAAAAAAAATTTAAAAAACACATACATACATATATAAATATGTTATGTGTATAATAAAAATGCCATGCTACGTATATGCTGTGTTTGTTTTTGTGTGCTTGAATTTTTTATAGCTCTAGGTTGAAAAGTTTTGAACGTGTAGACAGTTGAAACGTGAGTCTGGCGTGAATATGCTGTCGCTGCTCGTGTATTTATTGTGCCGCATATCAGACCATTAGCATTATTTTAGCACCTCGATTTCATTTCTTTTTTTTTCTTAACAATTTTGCTTTGTATAATTCTTTATTGTTTCGGAGCTTTGCAGCATTGAACAATAAATAGCATGACAGGTAGCTAAAGAGAAGTATTGAAATTCATCTATTTAGAGACAAATAAATGGGTGATTGAGTGTTGAGGGTGCCTGAAAGCAGTAGTGGCAGTCAAATAATATACCATATACATTCACACATGCATATAGAATATCAGCACATTACATCACTGATTAATCCACAGCTTTATGAGTTCTCATGGCATAGACGCGCATACATGTGTATTTATAGTGACTCTACTCGGGTTAAACTAAACCAAAATAACAGACATATCGCGGGGAAGTATGTGCGTTTGTATCGGTTATACCACTTTTTTGCCTACAGGGACAAGAGTTTTTATGTGAGAGGTATAATGATATTATTTAAGTAAAATAAAGGGTATAAAATGCAATAAGACAAATAAATAATTAAATAGATTAAAAAATAATAGAAAAAATAAATAAAATAGAGAAAATTGAAATATAAAATAATAACAAAATAATTAAAAAAAAACTTAGATTAAAAAAATATAAAAATAAAATAAATAATCTTAATATATAAAAATGAATATTTATTTGTTAAGTACGCTAAAGGCTCGAGAACGGCTGGACCAATCTTGATTAAATTTTCAGAGGTTGTTCGTTGTAGATCTGGGAAGGCATAGAAATAAAAAAACTTCATAGTTTTTCTGAGGAAAAATTGGAAAATTGGAAAATTCCCACCTTCTTTCTTTCCCATACAAATTTTTTTATTTTTTTTCAAATCTCTTTTTTTTAAAACTTAGCTTGGATTGAAAAGTGCATTGCCAGAAGACGCTCTACCAAATTTCCCTAACTTAATATCGACTTAACTCGACTTGAGTTGTGGTAAAATATTGCCACAGGTATAAGCAAACATATCGCCAATGAAAAATATAGCAATCAAATGGAATTGAACCAGTTAACCAGTAGATAAAAATTTAATAATAATAATACAAATCATATTAAACAACAGTTGGGTCACACGAACATTCCATGAAATTGGAATTTATTTTTTTGTTATTGTATTTACTACATTTAACACAAATTATTTTCGACATTATTTATGACAGTGCAATGTAACAATGAGTTTGTTGAAATTAATAACAAATGTTTATAATTACGCTCATAATAAAGTGTATGACGCAATTGCAACAACAAAAAAAAAGAATATAATAATTGAGATAAAAATGCGAAATGAAAGCAAAATTAAACAAATACCAAATGCCATAAGTAAATAAGTGTATGTACGAGTATATGTAAATAACAAAATCGCTCAACCGCATAAGCGAAATGTAAATTACAATTATATCTACTTACATTAAAAATAAATATATATATACATATACATAAAGCAAATATGAATATATATGCAGGCGAGCAATTTAAATAAAATAGATATAAAATTAAGCATTCATTAATAATAAATGCATAATATATGTAGGTATATATATACGATATATATGTTTACTTGTACCATATATTTGGTTTGATAATTCGTGTGTATTTGTTGAGGCAGAAGTGAAATTGGTTTTAATATTATTATTATTATTTTTTCATTATAATGATTATTTTATGGAAGTTATGTTAATTTATATATGCACAAAGCATGTAAATAGTATGTAAGTTTTCATATAAACGATAAGTAATATTCATATATTATATTTAATACCATAAAGGGTTATTCATTTCGTGCTTTCAAAAGTACAGCGCTGTATTTCGACATCTGTCAAACATAACTGTCAACCCAAACAAGCTTTCATTTAGTTGAAACTCAAGCATTTATGAAAATGGAACGGTTAACAAGCGCACAATGCGTTAAAATTGATCGTGTAATTTTACATCGTTAGACTTCATTTTTTTGGATCTTTGCGAAGGATCGTGTTTATGTGGCTAAACCTTTAACTTGTGAGCCCTTGAAAACCAATATTTGTCAAGTTATGACTGAGATACCGACCAGTATGTGCCGCAAGGGGGTCGCAAGAAGGTTCAAAAGTTATAATAAAACACGAATTTCGTAAAATAAATGATTTTAAAAGCATTTTTATTTACGCTTATTTTCAAAAGCGCAAAATGGTTAACCCTACATTACATAAATGGGCATCAAGTGCTGCTTGTTTGCATTTAAACAAAGTATTTAACGCTGCATTACAAATGCGAGCGTGAATAATTGCCATGTAAACGCCATCGTAC
>JAWMAG010000020.1:8322500-8330000 GCA_037013455.1 Ceratitis rosa | reverse complement strand
ACAGATTTCTTTCTTTCTATTATACAAACATACCAGCTCATGCACCATGAGGGCTCTCGTGGTGAAATCAAATACTAAACAAATGACAAACATGCAACAAATAGGCAACAATAGTTACAACAAGTATTTAACATTAACATTTATACACACACATACACACACACACACACACAGTTGGCTGCTTAGGCATTCACTCAGTTAGACAGCGAGTTAGTCACCCATTAAGGCGGCTAAAACACATCGAGCTCAGACTGATACGACAGACAGACAATTCGATTGTTGCATACCCATATAAGGTTGTTCTTGCCAATATAACATTTAACGTGGTTATAGTTGAGTAAGCTCTTCAGTGTGTGTGTGTAGGACCGAGCATACCATATTTGTCAGCCAAACAGACTGTGATGCGTTTTAATACAAGTAAATAGGTACAAGCATACATACACGTACATATACCTGTGTAAGTATTTATATCAAATGTGTGTGTGTGCGTGTGCTTTTTAGAAATTACACGAGACAAAGCTGACATTTGAACAAATTGCTTCGATTAGTTTTCGTAAGCGTTGGCACTTTATTTTAAACATGTAGTGAAAGTCTAAATGTCTGCTTCTCGCGAGGACGGATAGTTGACAACGGCGAGATGACGTCGGCGAATGGTGATGAAGGCAGTGGTGTGGCAGTGTTGCGACGCCATGAAGATGGTTTTGGTGGTGGAGAAAGCGCCGTGTCTGGCAACAATGTTGTCAGCTGAGCTAAGCTGCGGTGTTGGTATTTAGTTACGCAATGGTGCATGTGCACCTTGGACAGCGTATACACACAGCAACTATGTGACGCGTCTCCTCCCGCTGTTTGATGTCTTTCTCTTGTCGTTGATTAATTTAATTAAAAAGTACTCACGACTGTTGGGAAATCGTGGTTGAGATTCTTGGGTGAAAGTCGACGGTTGGGGCAATGACGGTTTATTATTCATTACATGTAATAGATTTGTAAAGGTAAGTGTACGTATATATATATCTACACAGTTATATTTAATTAAAGATAAATTGCTTCATTTGTTTCACTCACTTTTGTCATATTTCAAATTCCCATTGAATTAATTGCTTCTCAGCGCTTTTACATGACTGACAAAATGAAGCACTTAATGTACGGGAGAATAAATTATACAAATATATGTATAAGAAAATCAAATCAAATAAATTTATATATAATAAAAAAAGTGAAAATAAAATAAATAGAATAACTAAACAGTATATAAAAATAAAAACAATAATACAAATAAAAAAATAAAATAAAATAACCCGTTAAACAGAATAAAACTTAAAAAATATAAATAGAATAAAACAAAAAAATTAAAAAAATTTAAATAATTGCCAAATAAAACTTCGTTAAATTAATTAAATAAGATAAAAAATATTAAATAAAATAAAATACAATGATATAAACTTAAATAGGACATATTCATAATTAAATATATTACAATCAAATACAATAAAACGTGAAAACAATACTAATAAACTAAATTTAAACAACATAATTAAAATAAAATAAAACTAAATTCCATAAAAATAAAATTTTATTACAAATTTAATATAAAAAAATATGATAAACTGAAATAACACTAAAAAAATTAAAACAAACAAAACAAAACGAAATAAAAATAAATAAAATCAAATAAATTAAAAAAAAATATTTTAGAACAAATTAAATATTACAAATTGAAATAAAATAAAACATGTAAAATTACTATTAAATTAAAATAAATCCAAATGAAATATAACGCAAAAGAACATGATCAAATAAAAATAAATAGAAAACATAAAAAGCTACTAAAAGATTATATCAACATAAAGTGAAATAAAATGCGAAAAGTATAATAAAATAAAATAATATATATATTAAAACGAAATAAAATAAACTAATTTAAAATAAATTAAAAAACTAAATAAAATAAAATGAAAAAAATAAAAAACAAAACAAAAATAACGTAAAAATAAAATAAAGTGAAACATGAGCAAATAATAATAAAATAAAAAAATACAGAATAAATAAACAGAAAAAAAATAAAATAACATTAAACTATTAAACTAGATAAAACAAAATTAAATAAAAGTTTAAAGCGATATAAAAAAAAATAACTTAAATTAAAATAAAATAAATTTTATAACACAAAATGGAGTAAAAATAAAACAAAAAAAAATGTAAAAATAACTTTTAAAACAAGAAAGAATAAAATAAAATAAAGTACAGTGTTCCTAACTAAAAGGTGTTATTTTAATATTAAAAGAAAAATGTAATTTTTTGAGATAAATGATCGGATTCTTAGTTCAATGTAGAGAGGAAAATATTCAATTTATAATAGAAAACACTATTCGCCAAATGCCATTCCCGGCTAAGCTTACAGCACCGTATCCCTATGAAATTTTCCATCACCAAATCGCAAAGTCGCTGCTGTATGCGCACAATAGCTTCACGAATTCCATTTTTGAGGTCTTGAATCGATCGTCGAGAGATACCACTATACGGCTACTTTTCAGGATACCGATTCACGAGGACCGAAAAATGTTTTGGTTTTACGAACCATCCCTTCCAGATCTTCATCATTTCTGTAGTGAATTTTAATAATGTCAAAGCGTTTTTGAAACGTGTATCGTGATATTTATAACCGACGTAGTTTTTAATGTCCAAAAAGTACAGCTTCAAAGATGACATCTACCGGAATAGGAGCCTATTCACAGTAGCACCACTTATTGGAAAACCATTTTAAAATGAAACAAAATAACATAATTAAAATAAGAAGAAAAATAAAATAAGATTTGTATAAAACAAAATAAATAACACATAGAAAAATTCTAATAAAATAGAATAAAGTAAAGTATAAAAGATAAATTAAATTAAATATATAAAAAAAATTTAATTCAATGGTATAAATAAATCATAATAAAATCATATAATGGGTGTCCCAAGTAGAGGTACTTTTTTCAACAGCTTTTTTTTGTCATATCAAGCTGTCATGTTATTTTTGTTAAGTATTGTTAGCCATTTCTTCATGGAAAGACTTACGCCTGAACAACGTTTAAAAATCGTTTAACCTTATTACGAAAATTCGCGTTCTGTAAACTATGTCTTTCGCTTCGCTCAACTTATGGTCAACATAATCGGCCTACTATTAGCAACACCATTATTCATCTTGAGACTCAGCAGCCATTATTGGATAATGTTCGACCGGATAGACTACGTCCAGTACGCAGTGAAGAAAATATAGCTGAGAGTGTACACGAAGACCGTGGAGACCCGCTTCGGCGCCGTTCGCAGCAAGTCGGACTGACGTATAGAACAGCTTGGCGCATTCTACGTCAAGATATTAAATTGAGAGCGTACAAAATACAACTTGTGCAATAACTGAAGCCGCTCGACCTACGCAAGCGACATCGCTTAGCTCCATGGACTCATGAAAAGTTTCAAGAAGATCCGATCTTTTCGAGCCAAATTTTATTCAGCGATCAAGAGTATTTCGGGCTTCATGGGTATGTAAACAAACAAAATAACGCATTTGGGCCAAAGAGCAACCTGAAGAAATTCAAGAGCTGCCAATTCATACAGAAAAAACAACGGTTTGATGTGGTTTGTAGGCCGGGGGAATCATCGATTCATATTTCTTCAAAACTGATGGCGGTGTGAAAGTAACCGTAAACGGCGACCATGATAACCGACTATTTGATGCCCCAAATTGAAGCTCGTGACCTCGGTGACATTTAGTTTCTACAAGTCGGCGCTACTTCCCACACAACTCATTAATCAATGGATTTATTGCGAGAACACTTCTGTGAGCAGATTATTTCACGTTTTGGTTCGATCGATTGGCCACAAAGATCGTGTGATATCACACCGTTAGACTTTTTCCTGTGGGGATATGTAAAGTTTAAAGTCTATGCGGACAATCCCGCTTCGATTCAGGCCTTGAAGAAAACATCACGCATGCCATTCGCCAGCTACCAGTCGAAGGGCTCGAATGAAACACCGAAAATTGGACTCAACGAATGGACCATCTGAAACCTGGCCTCGGCCAAAATTTTAAAGAAATCAATTTCAAAAAATAAATGCCAAAGAATCTTCTATCGAATAATGATAATAAACATTCTTCATTAAATTTGAATTTTCGATATGTTTTTTTTTATTTTTTGTTTTAGTTAACTTCGAAATATATCCCTCTTTAAAATAAAATAAATTAGTATAAAAAAATAAATAAAAAATGATGTAAAATAAAACAGAACAAAACAATATGAGATAATATAATTTAAAATTAAATTTATTAGAGCGAAATAAATCAGAAATTAACGCCTAGACCCTTCAAAAGTCGCAGTTATAAGTTTGTAATTATATATAAATAAAGTTCTATTTCTATTAACTATTTAGCTCTTGATTTAAAATACCAAATGCCAATTTATGTGGCAACTGCCGCTGCTAAATATTTCTATGTCCGGCTGCCAGAAAGTGTTGGATTTTATCTGCAATACAACTCTAATTCCTGTCACCGTTAGACTACGTGCCAATGACAAACAGCCAAACAAGCCATCAAACTCCACTCATACACGTATACTAAATGCACATACCTTGTTTATAGTCACTGACAGTTGAAAATGTCTACTACTCTGCACCAGCTACTCTTTTTTTTTCGCTGCAATTTCCGGTGTCAGGCTACAGAAGCTAAACCAAGTGAGCTAGCTTACAGCGGTGTAGCCATCACAGCGGTGGCCTGTTGGATTAATCGAAGAGGTAACCAAACCACATTGCAACATATCAACCGGCCTTAGAATTTAGTTAAGTCTTTATTTTTGTTATTTTTCTTTATTATTTTTTATTATTGTAGTATGGTTGATTGGTTTCGCCGAAAGAGGCAATAGGCAAACTGAAAACAAGTACAAATAAATGGGGGAAAAACGAGAAGTCGCACAAAAGCCAATGTTGAACACGGAATTCTATCAGATTAATGCTTGTTAATATTGTCGCCAATTTAATAGATATTCGTGTACTCATCATAGCCGCACCAAAACCAAAGGCTACTCTACTGCCAGCCAAGTGTTACATTGCAACATATTCACATTGCAAGTGCCACAACGTTGAAAAAATAGTGTAGTTGCGGCAACAAATCAAACCCGGTGTAAAGCCATTGACACACACACTCACCTAGACAAGTGAATTGCCGCGTCTGGTTACTGGAAAATGGTTTGGTGACCAGTCAACGAGTCACTCAATTCACCGCCGTCAATTTTGTGATGTTGCAATTGTAGTTTTTTTTTTCAGTGCGCATTAAATAGGCTGACATTGAGTCAGTTGTTTGTTTTCTTCTTTTTCTTCTTCTCTACTTCGAAGCTAAAAATTTCGCATTGCAGGGCTTCATTTGAGTTGCGAAGCCAAGCACTTGTTTGTGAAATGTCTCTCTGTTCGTCTCATTTTTACAACCGAACACCGTTGCCACCTGCTGTTAAGCCATGTTGCAGCACCTCTTGCATCTCGCAACCAACCGTTTGTTCTCTAGCTACGTGTACATATGACTGGGATGTCGCACTGCAGTTTGTGGTTATGGCTAAAATTTCAACGCGACGATGGTGCCACTTTTTCCCTACTGTCTCTTTATCTCGCACTTTTCTGTGCTCTTCCTTCGCTTACTCCTCTTTCAGTAGCACACACAGTGAGCAGGTGCTTCTTGAAGCATGTTCACTTTAATTGATGAGGGATTTACATTTTTCTGCACTTCTTCATTGCGGCCAGACAGACATTCTGTACTCTTACCATAGTTCTCGTCATTTTTAATGGATTTAATACGAGAGTGTGTGAATGTGTTGCACACTTTTAATTTCTACTTGCGCTGTTGTAATCCATAGCCAGCGGTGGCAGAGCAAGGGCGGTAAAATTATAATTGCAAATCGCCATCGCATGTAGCCTGGTTCTAGTGACATTTGCCAGTTTTGGATTACAAGTGGCTAGTCGTCATTAAACCACTCTCAAAGCTACAAGTACTTGCATGGTCACGGCTTTTATGCATATGCATGAGCCCGGTATTTACTTTTTAAATTAATCACTGTTTGTTGAATTTCCATTTTGTTGATAATCATATGTGGGATCCTTTTGTTTTAGGCGCTTGAATGCCGTTTTGAGATTCTCTAATAAGTATTTGCTGTTTTGAAATTAATTTCACTTGGCTTGTTTACCTCGTTCCGGAAGAAGAAAGCTCCTCACGATTATTTCTTCACCACAGTTAATTATAGCTTAAGTCTATGAAGCTTTCTCGGTTACCAAAATATTTCAAAAAAAAAAAAACAGAAGAACCCAAAGAGAGCTTGAGAAGTTTTAAATTGTGCAGACTGTAAGCCCCCAGCGAGGAATAAACGAGTATTTATGGAAAACAAAATTTCCTACATTTTCCATTTTATGTTACTTAATTTAATATAATTTAATTTATTTAATTTAAATTTCATTTTATTTTATTTCGTTTAATTTATTTATTCTCTTTTAAATTAAAATTTAATTAAATACTTTTATTTTGATTTTATTTTATTTCATTTCATTTCATTTCATTTCATTTCATTTCATTTCATTTTTCATTTCATTTCATTTCATTTCATTTCATTTCATTTCATTTCATTTCATTTCATTTCATTTCATTTCATTTCATTTCATTTCATTTCATTTCATTTCATTTCATTTCATTTCATTTCATTTCATTTCATTTCATTTCATTTCATTTCATTTCATTTCATTTCATTTCATTTCATTTCATTTCATTTCATTTCATTTCATTTCATTTCATTTCATTTCATTTCATTTCATTTCATTTCATTTCATTTCATTTCATTTCATTTCATTTCATTTCATTTCATTTCATTTCATTTCATTTCATTTGATTTGATTTGATTTGATTTGATTTGATTTGATTTGATTTGATTTGATTTGATTTGATTTGATTTGATTTGATTTGATTTGATTTGATTTGATTTGATTTGATTTGATTTGATTTGATTTGATTTGATTTGATTTGATTTGATTTGATTTGATTTGATTTGATTTGATTTGATTTGATTTGATTTGATTTGATTTGATTTGATTTGATTTGATTTGATTTGATTTGATTTGATTTGATTTGATTTGATTTGATTTGATTTGATTTGATTTGATTTGATTTGATTTGATTTGATTTGATTTGATTTGATTTGATTTGATTTGATTTGATTTGATTTGATTTGATTTGATTTGATTTGATTTGATTTGATTTGATTTGATTTGATTTGATTTGATTTGATTTGATTTGATTTGATTTGATTTGATTTGATTTGATTTGATTTGATTTGATTTGATTTGATTTGATTTGATTTGATTTGATTTGATTTGATTTGATTTGATTTGATTTGATTTGATTTGATTTGATTTGATTTGATTTGATTTGATTTGATTTGATTTGATTTGATTTGATTTGATTTGATTTGATTTGATTTGATTTGATTTGAT
>JAWMAG010000020.1:8287500-8320000 GCA_037013455.1 Ceratitis rosa | reverse complement strand
TGGGTTTATCGGATTTCAGTTGAAAATTTACGAACTGCCATTTGTCCTCGTAGCTCTATCAGTCGAAGCATTGTTTCATTGGAGTAAAAAACTACATTTGCGATCGATTTACTTTTCACAGTGGTTAAAAACATTTAAAAACTTTCAATGTGGGTAAAAGAGTGGGGGGAAAAATAACTCGCACTGATGATTCTAATTTTTGAGATTTTATTTTTTATTTATTTCACTTCCCTTTGAAAGATTCAATTTTAATTAATTTTTTTAATTTTTTTTTAATTTTAATTATTTTTTAATTTTAATTTTTTTTAATTTTAATTTTTTTTAATTTTAATTTTTTTTTAATTTTAATTTTTTTTTAATTTTAATTTTTTTTTAATTTTAATTTTTTTTAATTTTAATTTTGTTATACCTTTTAAGCCAAGACGTTTCCCCTTCAGTATTTATTCTTTTTAGGTATGTGCCCCAAAATGTAGGTAACGAAATTCAAAGTTTTTGGATACCGTTCAAAGAGGTGAAAAATCGTTGCCTATAGCAAATAGCTGGCGACCGCTTGTACTGAAGTTTTAATTTTTGAGATTTCACTTTTCATATTCATGTATTTTAAACTAAAGATTTACTCTTTCAGCAACGAACGACATTTTAACTAAGGCATTTTTCTTTAAGCATTTATTTGTTTTAGATGTGCCAAAATGTAGGCAACGAATTTCGCATTTTCTAGCTACCGTTCAAAGCGACGAAAACTCGTTGCCTATACCAAGTAGCTAATGTGGAGAATGTGAGTGACAAACAAATATCGTTAAATAAATATTTTAAGAACGATTTATAAATAAATTATATTTTTATCAAAGAATTCATCTATTCAATCCTTTAGTGCTCTCGAAATTTTTTTTCCTTTTTTAGCAAGACCATAAAACGATAATGATGGACACCAGCAAATTGTCAATGGATCAAAATGAAATGATCTACGACCAAGAATTGTATTTGTTGTATGCCTTTCCTTTTCTCCCTCCTGTTCAGCAGTCAATTGGCGTAAATCCCCGACTATGCAACAATGTATGCTGCGATTGTAAAACCTGTATGGCAGCTCATCAGTTGAAGCTTCAGCGAGTTATCATTACGTATCATTTCTGTTGTCTTTTTTGTGTCCTTCAAGGTAGCGCGCCTACATGCCATTCCCTACAATACAATTTGTTGCATTGATTTCTGTATCTTTTTCGGATTCTTTTCTGTAGCTTTAAGAAAAAAAAAATATGTTTTCCTTCACTAGTGCTATAATTAAGTTTTATAATTATAATTGACATCCTAGCGTAAAGCCAATTATTTTGTTGTCGACTTTTTCATGGCCACAGCAATGGCATGTATGGAGGATATGAGCCCCATTGAATTTATGACGATGATGTGTTAACAAAACTCTGCCAACCAGCTGAGCAAGTGAAGCAGCCTTAAACTGCCAACAAATATGACGCTGAGCAATGGAGAGCGTTGTAGGTCTGTTTGACGGTGTTTATTCGAGCGCTCAACTATGTCGCCTGGTCACTTTGTGCGCCTGTCAAGCAGCGCTTGAGCCGGCACGTCATATGAACGGTTGTATGTATTTATGTAACTATCAACAGCAAGGGCAGACAGACAGACAGACAGGCATGTCTCTCGTCATTTGTGTAGATTTATATCGTACAATTATTTATAATTAAATTTTGCTCAAGGCAAGTGCAAAAAATTAAATAAAATTACAAAAAAAAAACAATGCTTCTCTCAATAAATGTAGAGATGAGTTTAAATCAAAACATTTTGCAATTGCAAATGAAGGGCAAATATATCAAGGAAAATTGTGATTGGCATGCATTGATGTAGTACTTATTATATGTACTATTACTTATTTTTATTGTAATTATTAAACGATTTAATCGATCTTTGTGTTGAGACAGTCACGAAATGCATCGATTGAACAGCGAAAAACAAAGGGAAAGCATTGGAAAAAATACTTAATAATTTAGTTGATAATTAATTTCGGAAGCATAGCCGAAGTCTTAAGCAGTTTTATTAAAAAATATTATTTTCAATTTTATATATATATATTTTTCTAATTTAAAATTATTTTTAAATATTAGTTTTACAATAGATGACTTCAGTGATCTGCATCTCGTGTTCTATAACTCCGATTGGATTACGCTAGATGACGTTAGAAAGATAAGATTTTGTACTATAAAGATAATGGGGGAAGTGTTGTTGACTTAACCCAGTAGTGTTCTAGCGCAAGTCAAAGTTAAAGGGTGGTTAAATTTTCAAGGGCCGATGTTGATTTTGAATAAAACACAAACTATTTAAGAAATTATTGAAATTTTATTTTATTATGATATATTGGTATTACTCAATTATGTATGTAACAAAATATCGGCCAAATGAGCGCCGCGACCTCGGCGGCACACCTCCATACGATGGTCCAAATTTTCGATGACGCTGAGGCATAATGGAGTTTCTATGCCGTTAATGTGCCGAATTATCTCATCCTTTAGCTCTTGAATTGTTGCTGGCTTATCGACGTACACCTTTTCTTTCAAATAACCCCAGAGAAAAAAGTCCAACGGTGTCAAATCACATGATCTTGGGGGCCAATTGACATCGCCATTACGTGAGATAACACGGCCATTGAATTTGTTGCGCAAAAGAGCCATTGTTTCGTTAGCTGTGTGGCAAGTGGCACCGTCCTGCTGAAACCACATATCGTCCACATCCATATCTTCCAATTGTGGCCATAAAAAATTCGTTACCATCTCACGATAGCGAACACCATTCACAGTAACTGCCTGACCGGCCTCATTTTGGAAAAAATACGGCCCGATGATGCCGCCAGCCCATAAACCGCACCAAACAGTCACTCTTTGTGGGTGCATTGGTTTTTCGACAATCACTCTTGGATTCTCATTCGCCCAAATGCGGCAATTCTGTTTATTGACGAATCCGCTGAGGTGAAAATGTGCCTCATCACTGAAGATGATTTTCTTCGAAAATTTTCATAATAAGTCTGGATAACTTTAACACGTTGTTGGATTGTGTATCTCTCCACGGTTCAAGTTGGGTAAGTCTGAAATAGAGAAATGTCAAATTAAATTCGGAAAAAAACTTGGCGCTTAGGTGTGGTTCACATTCAACATCGGCCCTTACAGTTTAACCACCCTTTAGATATCAGCAAAGAGAAAATACGCTATATTTTACAATTTATACTCAATAAAGACAAAAAAAAAGTCACACAGCTGAAAATATGAATAATGTTCATGGTCCTGATACTGTGACAATCAGTCAAGTCTAAGTTTGGTTACATCGATTTCGTTCCGGCAATTTTGATGTAAAAGATGTTTCACGGTGTGGAGGTCCAATTGCCGAAAATCTCGATAAAGTACGGAAACCATCGAGTCTGACTGCCAAGTGAGGATTGTTTTGATTGGCCAGGAGCTAAATAATACAGAAATAATAGCTTGGAATCACTATCAAAAAAGCTGGATACACAAAGAAGCACGATGTATGGGCGCCACATAAGTTAACGCGAAAAAAACTACATGAACCGAATATCCAACTAGAATACGCTAACAAAATCAACGACGTGACGAAAAGTGGATCACTTACAGCAACGTCCAACTAAAACGGTCGTTGTCGAAGAGCAATCAGCTGTCATAATTGGTCTCCAAGCCTGGTCAGGAAGGTTTAGTTGTGTATTTTAGGGGGGATCAGTAAGGAATAATCCACTACGAGCTTCTTCTCTACAATCAAACTCTTAAATCGAACCTCTACTGTCAACAATTAAACCATCTGAAGGAAGCAATCGCCCAAAAGCGCCCAAAAGCACCCAACTTTGGCCAACAGGTGGGGCATTGTGTTTCATCAGGATAACGCCAGATCACACTCATCGAATGTGACACTTTCTGGCGAAGAAGAGGAGGGTGTGAAAATCAATATTCCCAAGCTTTAGCCAATAAGGCCAAGGGTTTCTATGAGAGAGACATAATGACATTATCTTCAAAATGCTAATCGAATGGTATGATTTGAGCTGAGTTGATACAGCTACTGATCAGAGCGACAAGCGCACTTAGACTTGGGAGCCCGTTGTGATACCACTGTGGAGTACTTCTCACCTTCTCAGATGAACCATTTCGTGTGTTTTATAAACTGCTACTGCCGATATAAATCAGTCATTACTACTTCAGCCAGGCAGTAAAAGAAATGATGTTCCAGGTTATTATGCCGCATAGTGCTTAGGGATAAACAATGACAGCGGTAGAGCTCGACAGACACTTCCCCTTTTTCGTCCCTTCAGCTATGACAAAAAACTTCCCCATCTCTTATAATGAAATCCCATTGAAAAGTTTCCAGTTAGTATGACCGCTGTTGAATTAATGATGGACCGGTTTAGATCCCTAGAACTTTTAGCGTCCAAAACAGGCCAAAGCTATCTAGTCACATTACAAGTTCTTTTGTAAAACCATCTGGTGTTTGCTATATTGGTGAAAGCTAGCTTCAGCGTGAGTTTTGCTATATACAGAAGTACGTCCGCTGGTTCAGACGCCACACAGTTGTCTGGGATGTCCCTATGTCCGAGCACCCACAACACGGCTGTCTTGCATCTAACCGAGTGCCGAGTGCTTCCGCATTTAACGCCAGCTTTGTTGTGAAGTTATTACAATAAAGAGATCTGATGGCAGCTAGACTATCCGAGTATATACTGCTGAGTGCTTTGTAACCAGATCAACTATTCTATGGGTTCCGTGGTTGCAATAAATTTTGCTGGGAAGAAGCTATAGTAGTCCAGTAGCCTCGAATCAAAATTTGGTTGAGAGGGTTGGTGAGTTAATTCCTCTGCCTCCTCCTTCATAGAGCTTAGAGCCATCCGTGAAGATGACTATGCTATGCTACTGTGCTTGAGAGCATTCGTATTTTCCCCATTCTTTACTGTCCCGAATTTTTGTGGAGAACTGGGCGAAAAAAACAATATCCAGACGTTCCCTAATGCGCGATACTTCAAAGACTGAGCCACGTCCAGTCTTATAACAACGCAATTCGCTTGAAGTTTGCTCTATAGAACCAAAGGAAGAAAATGAGAAGAGTTTCCAGTGCTTTTGATGATGTCCAGTTTGCTCCTTAAAGTGCTTTTTTTCTAGTTCTGACCACAAGACAGCGACTCAGTAGTAAATAGGTTCAACTACCGCTATACAACGGCTACGCTGGCTATGAATATGGATATGTATATGAATACTCCAGCCTTCAAAGTTTTGGAGGCAGTTACCGTCGGTGAAACCGAAGAAATTGCAAACTCCGTAATCGATGGAACGATGAGCTGTAAGACATATAAATATTATGGCAATGACATAGTTCAGCGAATAAAGAGATAGGGACATTCCAAATAGATTTTCATCTATTCTCGACGTATAGCCCACCCATGCAAGCAGACATAGAGGAAGACCTTCACTCTGTTGGAGAGGCCAAGTGAAGAGGGACCTGGCGCGCTTTTTTTTTTTTTTTTTTTTTTTTTTTTTTTTTTTTTTTTTTTGCGAGTGAGGAGAAGAAAAATGCCTTCCGCATCATCATTGTGTCGTCACATCAATGGTATGTGCCACTTGCAGGTCACTAAAAAACTCTCCTCTAGGGAACCGTCGCCCACCCTGGAACCGCTTTCGCATTACTTCAGGGTGGCGTTCCATTTTTCTCATAGTGAGATTACATCTCGCCACCTGCGTCCAGGTCCCGCTTTTTCGCTCGTAGTACTACTTCTGCGAACTCTCCTACTTTTGCCCAGTTTGCTTCGCTTTCTAACATAATTGAGGCAATGTTATCTACTCTTAGTTCTCCAACTGAGTTTTCAAGCCTGATTCTCGCGTCTTGCCAACGGGTGCATTGAAAGATTGTATGCTCGGCATCATCTTCGTCAGCATCGTTATAAATACATGACGGATCTTCAGCTTTCCCTATTTTATGCAGATATTTCCTGAAGTATCCGTGACCAGACAGCATCTGGGTAATGTAGTAATCTACTTCGCCAGATTTCCTGGTTGTCCATATTCTGACGTCTGCTATTATTTTGGCCGTCCATCGTCCGTGAATTCCTTCTTCCCATCGGACTTGCCACTGGTTCAGGGTTTCTTTCCTTATGTCCTCTTTGTTTGTATTGACAGTGCATCCTTGGTTCCTCATTTTTTTGAGCATCCAGCTTCTTTTCTTTTCGGCTGCCAATAGGTCGATGGGAATGCTTCCGCTTATCACAGCTAGAGCTTCCCCTGATACTGTGCGGTATGCCGACGCTATCCTCAAAGCCGCTGTGCGGTATACTTTGGCCAGTACCATTCGCCTATTTTTCTTCTTGAGCGAGTCCGCCCATAGCTCGGCTCCATAAAGTAGGATGTTAAGGGTTGCCGCCATGATGAGCTTTCTTTTTTCTTGTGTTGGACCTCCTATGTTAGCCATTAGTCTACTAAGCTGGGAAGTGACTTTGGAGGCTTTCGCTGCGGCATGCTGGATTTGTGCCCAGTAGCTCAGTCTAGGGTCTAGTCTTACACCCAGATAGTTAACAACTCTTCTTGACCTCAGCGTATCCGCGGTTGTGTGCATGTCTACTTCCAGAGGTATGTGCTTCATTGTTAATAACAGCAACTCGGTTTTTTCTGTTGCAAGTTTGAGACCGCGTTGGTCAAGCCACATTTTTGTTCTAATCATTACTTGATTTAACTTCCTGCGTGCGTCTTCCGTATCGCGCGCGGTAATTATAGCGGCAATGTCGTCAGCATATCCCACAAGATATGTGCTCTCAGGCATCTCGAGATCTAATATGCCATCGTAGCTGACGTTCCAGAGGTCTGGCCCGAGGATAGAGCCCTGCGCTGCTCCCGCCGTCACCTTGTGTTTTCGCTGCTCGTCGGTAGTTTGGTAGAGTAAGACCCTATCTCTAAGGTAGCTCCTCATCATTAGGCTGAGATACCGGG
Organism: Ceratitis rosa; assembly: GCA_037013455.1. Lineage (NCBI taxonomy): Eukaryota > Metazoa > Arthropoda > Insecta > Diptera > Tephritidae > Ceratitis > Ceratitis rosa. The sequence continues at coordinate 8,313,035 of JAWMAG010000020.1, read as the reverse complement.
GGATGGAAAATTTATTCTCTAAGGCTGCAATCATATCCTTCCACTGTGCACTGTTGAAGGCATTTCGAACGTCCAATGTGGCTAGTAGGACTATTTGCTTGTGAAACCCTTGTTGGGCCTTTTCAACACTTTTAACTACATTCTCGATTGCTCCCAGTGTTGATCTGCCGGGCCTGAAACCGTATTGCTTTTTTGAGAGCCCTCCAGCACTAGCAATAGCTGCTTCTAGTCTCGGTTTTAGCAGTCTTTCCAGAAGCTTTCCGGCAGTGTCCAGCATGCAGAGAGGGCGGTATGCCGATGGACTGTCTGGGTTTCCTTTCCCCTTACTGATGAGCACCAGCTGCTGTCTTTTCCAGATTTCTGGGAATAGAGTTGTTTTCAGACAGGCATTAAACATATTTAGAAGTAGTTTAGGCCGTTCTCGGGCAATTACTTTCAATACTTCGGCGGGTATGCCATCGGGACCTGGTGATTTATTTGGCTTAAGCTTACTTGCCGCTATTTGTAACTCTTCGATGGTAAAACAAGGTGTTTCTATTGGGAGGTTCTCAAGTGTTGCTTGTTCTTCCCGTAACTCGTGTGCTGGAAATAAGGCCTTAACAATCTGTTCCATTTTATGTCCGTTAAATTCTGGGGGTGGTGTCCTAGCGCCGAGTTTTTTCATCACTACTCTGTACCCTAGCCCCCAAGGATCCCTATTTAGGTCCTTACGTAGCTCTTCCCACTTTTCTTTTTACTATTCTCGATGGCACGTTTAAGTTCTTTTTTCGCAGCGTGGTACAGTTCCATTTCCGTAGCTGCGTTGCCTCTTCGTCTGTTCCTTGTATAGACCCGCCGAAGGCGAAGACACGTTTTCCTTAGTTGCGCTATACTCTCCGTCCACCAGTACGCTGCTCGTTTTTGTCCCCTATTAGTGGCTCTTGGCATACCCTTATTACACGCTCGAGTTATTATGAGCATTGTTTCATCCACTAATTTCTTTGCGTTTTCCGAGTTGTTCTCTGCGGTGGCTTGTTTATCAATTTCCGATAGTAGTAAGCCAGTGTTTAGCTTTGAAGCATTCCATTTGCGGAGGGAGCTGTGTGTACTATTTTGAGCAGGTCGAGCTTGAGATCCTATTGTGAAGGTTATGTACTGATGATCACTGCCAGTATAGTCCTCCAGCACTTCCCAGCCTGTTACCATGCCTGCTAAGCGCTCCGATGCCAAAGTCGTTGCTATTCCGGTGTTGAGTACAACAAGGTCCAGTCGTGCGGCCATCTCTAGAATCCGTTTGCCTCTGGAGTCGGTGCTCTGCATACCCCATTCGACTGCTTTAGAGTTAAGTCTCCTGCGATTATCATGTGTCCTTCTGTCTCACGAGCGGCGTCCTCTATGCAGTCCAGTTTAGCTTGGAAATCGTGGATGTTGTCGCTAGGTGTTAGGTAGCAGCTGAAAATAGTATAGAGGGCGAATTTGGTCCAGACGAAACCATTTCCGTTCCCGCTTGTTGTGATGTGGAGTTTGCTGCTAGGGGGAAGCCACATCGCGGCAGTGCCACTGCTATCCTCTAGCCATGACCCACTTTCCTTCTTTTTATATTGTTCGCTGATAATAATGACATCGTAGTGGCTTTCTCTTGTCATTTGTGTCAGCAGCGCGTCCGCAGTTTTGCATCTATGCATGTTGGCTTGCAGAGCTTTCAAGTCTTTGAGTAGCTGTTGTATACCGTGCACTTCTTGGAACCCGGTACGTGATCTGTCTGTTCATATTTTGCCTCCTTACATAAGCAGCAGTTTGGGGGGTTACGACATTCTTTAAGGCTGTGTCCTCCTTGGCCACACTTTATGCATAAGCCTTGATTCTTTCTGTCCGGTCCTTTACAGTCCCAGGTTGAATGCCCGGGTCCGAAGCAGCGAAAACATCTCTTCGTACTTTCTTTAAGCCGTAGCCTACAGTTGATCCATCCGATTTTAATACGAGCCTGCTTTATTAATTTATCGGCTTCTTCGCTCGGTAAGGTTATATATGCTCTTACTTGCTCTCTGCTGTTGGGTGCTGAGATATTAATTTTGGTGGCCGTGGAGGGCTCTCCCAACACTCGATGTACTGACTCCAGGATTTCTTCTTTAGTTGTTAAGGAATCGATATCTCTGATCTCCACTGTAGCTTTTGGCTTTAAGTCCGCTACTGATGCGGACTCCTTTAGAGTGCTCTTTAGGGTTTCACAAAAATTTTGGTTAGCCGTCTGTCCTTTTTCTAATTCTAAGAGGATGGCGCCCGTTCTTGTTTTCCGTATTCCTCGTATCTTGATTTCGTTTTCGTCTGGTTTTATTTTCGCCTTGATATTTCGGAGAACTTCTGCGTAGCTTCTCCCATCTGCAGGCTTAATGATTACCGCATCTGATAGTCTCTTGGGCCTAGTTTTGGGTTTAGCCTTTTCTGCTTCTTTCTTGTGTCCATCGGTTTTAGGTACGTTCGATGTTGACGACGGTTGCTTATTGGCATTGGGTTTTTGTGCCTTCTTCGTTGTCACTGTCTTCCATTGCAGCTCGGGTTCTTCATTGCGTGGTCGTCCAGCGGGTCTTGATTCTACCGGACTTGTCGCGCGGCGTTTCGAGGAGGTCGATGCGGGGGTTTCTGCTAAAGTGTTTTTCTCTAGAGCAATAGCTGTAGCTATTTTCTCCTTCTCAGCCATTGTCCAGTTTCGTCTGTAACTTTTGATTATATCAAAAAGCTCGTCCAACTGCGCGGCTCCGTTTTTGACGTCAAGGCTAACATTTTTTTGTTTGGAAATAGCCTGTTTCATTTTGTGAACAATCGTCCTGCACTTTTCGATTGCTTCTTCCTCTGCTTGTCTCATTTTGCGCACGAATTCATGCCTTGGCGACTCCTGCGCGGGCAGAGTTGGTTGAGATGCTGCTGGAGTGTTTCGATCTGCCATCGGCTCCGTAGTATTCGCAGCTGAGTTTGAAGATCTAGGCTCGGTCGAGGGTGTATTTAATTGCTGGGTGTTGTTGCTTTTCTGAGAAACCGGTGTTATTTGGTGCACAGGAGATCTCAGTACCCTACTGCTTCTTCGGAAAATATTTCCGAGTTCCTCTTGGCGCTCGTTTAAATTCGAGCGATCTCCTTTTTTCTGCTGCTCTTTCTCCGTACTATTCGGAGTTTTGTTGTTTTTGTTTATTGGCGCGCTTTTGTTAACTGGACTATAAACGTGTCAGCGGTGTCCACACCAGTAAAGCAGAAGAATAAGTCGATAGATCGGTCAAATGTTGGAGATTTGTTCATTTCAGCAATCATTTTAGTGTCTTCAATTGGGAAGTACGGGCATAACTTTTACATCGGTTGTAATTGTGTAGTCTAAGGAAGAAGTGTTGGAGCTGAAACCATTTTTTTGAGGGTAAGAATTTCAATTAGTTATTAATAGATTTTTTTTTACAATTTTCTACGCGTTCACTTAAAATAAAATCCAACTACGAAAGCCTGCTATAACTCTGACTAAAGCCGGAAGGCTAAAAATGCTTGTATTAGCACTTGAGGGTTTTTCAATATTCAATTCAAAAACTCAATAACACTCCCACATGCAGAATGCATGCCACAAACAGACAGTTGTCGTGGATATTTGTCACACATACATGCACAGAATGAAAAAGGGTTTCAGCGAATGAAAAAAACAAAAAAACGCGCTTACTCACCTGAGCATTAAAATCGAAGAAATACTCCGGCCGCAATGGACATGGTAGACCACATTTACAGGTACCCGGTGACAATAAATAATCCTTTATTTCGAATTGTGTACGCAGCGTTGCACCGGTTGGACTGGAAAGATAAAAAACAAGCACAAAAAACATTAAAAATAGAGTAAATAAATGTAAAGGTTGCTTGAAAAAAGCAATTGAACAAATTAAAAATTGTGTAAAAGCTGTTAAGGACATGTAGTAGACAAGGATATACAAATTATATACACATGAATGTATAACAAGGGTATTGAACAATACAGTGAGCTCAAATTAAATTAATTTATTTGTTATCTGGCGACATGTTTTAATTTTTTTTAGAACGAAAAGCGCGCCACCAAATCAGCAGCACAGGGAAGAGGTAAGGACAAAACTTAATCGACTCAGGCTGACAGTAGTCAATGCCATGCCGTCACTCACTCACATAAGTACGCTGTCACAGCGCAACGCAGTTGTCAAAGTAGGCCGTGTTGTGTCTTGTAATCGTATATTTAATTTTCCATTTCTTATTTCTTATACCACAACAACTCGGCTACCACTGCCATTTAGTCTCTCTTTCTCTCTATCTCTCTCTCTCTCTCTCTTCGTCGCGCCGTTAGCCATTTCACTTGCCAGCTGAGTTGTTTGCTTAGCTCAATTTAAATTAATTACTCGCCTGGCGGTTAATTAAGTCACAACATAAACAAAACCAACAACAACGAAATGTCATGCATTCAAGTGACGTCAGCGGCTCGCCACTCCACTCATAAGGCATTCGGTGACACACAAAGCGGCGACTTTGAGGAGCTGAGCGAGCAGTAAGATAGGCAACTTGGCAGGTGTGTTAAATGTGCGAGTTGACATTTTGTAATGCGATTAGTCATGTTGTTTCAATTAGTAATTTCAATTAATTTTATGTAATGGAAAATTATGTATGAATGTATGTAGTAATGCCCATGCGCAGGCGACATAAATAAGAAATACAAAAAGAATAAAAAAAAGTAAAATACAGCGACCATAAAACCACGAAAGGAAGACTAAGTGCGGTTGAAACCGAGGCATACCATATATGTATATTTGGCTGATCGAAATATATGTACATACGAGCGGATTAACAAAAGTTTGGTCAGTTGGTGACTTTCAATTTGTTTCTCTTAAATCTAAAAATACCAAATCTTTTGGAATTACTTTATTAGTCTTCGTTCCATATTTTACAACGATAAGTTAAAATGGAGATGAGAAAACGCAAGATAGTTGAGGATGGGTCAAACAAAATTCCACCAACAACGCAAACTGAAATTCGTCATGTGATTCTCTTTGGGTTTCGGCATAATTTACAGCCAAAACAAATATTCAGTGAATGCCAAAGTGCATATGGTTTCGAAGAATCCAGATCGGACATTTTTCCGTAGAGGACGAGCCCCGAGAAGATCGACCAAAATCTGCTTTTTTTCTGGTCATATACAAATGTGTATGTATTTATGCTGCCAATAAACTCTGAAACTAATAAGTCGGCTTTGTTAAAATTTTCCGTACAGCTTCAACGCTATCGCGGAGAGTATTCCTGTGAAATTTGGATATTTTTGAAGGAAACGTATTTTCACGTACGGTTTTATATACTTGATTTAATTCACAGGGAACACTTTTTTCCTATTTGTGATTCGATTTGTTTGAAATTTTGTGCATGCGAGGGTGTGTTTGGGAATGTAGACAAGCTTCTGAGTATTCGTTTACAGTCGCTGGGCTATACTTAATAACTATTTTTTCGTCTACGTCGCGCACCGTGGAAATATGAGCTACCCTTATGCAAGATGCAGTAACCAACACCTGTGAAGCCTTGGCTCACGTCTAAAAGAGAGCAAGCTTCAGTGGAGTCACTTCGACATATTCGATTTAAGGAGAGTTCGCTGATGTCCGCTGCGATCTGGCATCGGTCGTCTAGCGAGGCTGTGCTCTGGGAAGGTGCCGCTGTTGGTGTCCTCGTCAAAGCCGTCGTCAAGGCTGATGGAAGAGATGGACGATGTGATCTAGGCCTAAAGCGTACCCATGCGAGCTGTCTTCACCCCGATGTGAAAATCTTGCTTGACCACTTTCATGTCATGGTGGGCAAATCGTATCATCCTTGAAACTTTCGAAAAATTCAGCCTCTACAACGAAACTTCCTAAAAAGGGTTAGGCCAATCGACTACTCCGGGCGCCGACATCTGGTTGTCCGTAGTACTATGTACCAGCATCAAGCTACTTGGCGGTCTACCCATCACAAAACTCAAAATCAGATCCATCATGTTGTGATGGACGGACGACATGCCTACAGTATTTATGACGAGCGTACAGGTAAAACCATTCAGTTTCTTTTAATAATTGAAAAGTAAAGTCCATTCTCGACGAACGAAGATCAAATTCTACAAGTCCTTCATCATTTCATTCTTGCTATATGGTGCAGAAGCGTGGACGATATCGACATCCGAAGAGTCGGCGTTAGGAGTTTAGAAAAGGAGAGAGAGAAAAGTTTTGCATAAGACTGAGCCGTACGAGTTATACTATGACATTGACATAGTTCAGTGAATGAAGAGCCCGCGGCTACGCAGACTAAGTCGTGTTGTCCGAATGGTTGAAAGCACTCCAACTTTCAAAGTAAAGATCAGATGGAGGGTGAGCTGGTTTCACGAGAAAAAACTTTAATTATATCAACAATAAAGCTTAGCACAGAAATACACGTTCATATTCCACGTTCTCTTTAACTTTTAATTATAACTTCATTAATTTCTCATGAGAAAACTGACGACACCGTGCAAAATTAATCCTTCCATTAAAGTTAACCTCAAAAGTGCAACCACCAAATCTACCAAAGCCCCAATATCGCAACACATCCAGAAAATCCCTCAACACGCCGAGGCATATAACTTTTTAATTATTTAATTAAACAAATAAAACTTTGGCAATAAACAAAAGAAAAGAAAAGCGAGGCAGTAAAGAAGTAATAACAGCTAATAAAATGACAACACAACAACACAAGAACAAAAACGAGAATAAGCCAAAGCAACAACTGCTGCCCTTATACTCGTACAACACCTTTGATAACAAATCAAATAAATTTTTATACTTGAAATAAGATTTTCACACTTAACTCAAGCACGATATCAAAGAAAGTCAGCTAAGCGGCAAAGTAGAACGAGATAACGCAGGGGGGGCGTGTGAGGCAGAAGGTAAGGGAGGGCCACAAAATCACTTGCTACTTTATGTGAGTAGAAAGTCTTTGTGCCCTCGAGCATTTAATGTCTGCGGCCTATCAACATAAAGCCATCGCCTAACAACAACAACAACTTAAATAGCTGGCAGCGAAAACTTTGAATGATCCCAAAAACTTTGCACAGGTTAACAAGTACAACAAGAGCACAACATAACATTAGCAAAAGTTTACATCAGTAAGCATACACTTGTGTATGTACACGTATGTATGTATACAGGTGTGCACGTGTACACGCAAATGCTTGAGATGCAGATAAACCGACTAAGCGTCAGGAGGAATAAGGTGGTCAAATCACACGAAAGTGTTTCATCGAATCGAGCCAACTAAAAGCAAGAAGTCCTATTTAACCTTCAACTTAAAGACAATAACTTAAACAAACGGTACATTTACAACAAAGGTGACAACTTGTGGATGAGACACTATAATGAAAATAATAATAACAACAACAAGTAATAATAACTACAGAAGCTTTCGGAATCCAAAACACATAATAGAGACACATTGTGGCTTACGATGATAAATGGCAGAGACAAAAGCAAATATACTTTATGACTAAAGTTTTTCCAGAAGGCAGTAAGCAGCGCAGCAGAGGTTCAGAGTTGCGAACTATTAAAGGAGGAGATAAATAAATAAATAATATAAAAAGGACGCCATTTTATTCAAACTGCATGAAGTGGCAATGGGATAAAAGTCACAGATAAGGCTTAAAAAACAGACCGAAAGGAACAATTTAAATAAATAAAAAAAATTATTTTAATTATTAAATAATATAAAATAAATCAAGGTAAAATAAAAAAAAATAAAACAAGTAAAATGAAACAAAATAAATTAAAAACAAATATTTTAAAAAGAAAATAAATTGAAATAAAGCAGAAAAAATAAATTAAATCAATTTCAATAACAAAAAATAAAAAAAGGAATTAAATAAAATGTCAATTTAAAAAATTAAATGAAACAAAAGATAAAAATATTATATATCTCAGTCAAAAAATAAAAGTCGAAATAACATAAATTAAAAAGAAACTTAATCATAATGAAATAAGGCAGTACAAGATAAAATAAATAAAGTTAAATAACACAAAATAAAAAATACAGTAAAATTAAATCAAAACAGCTAAAATGAAATAAAATAAAACAAAATAAAAGAAAAGAGTTAAATAAAAAAATAAAAAAATAATATATAAATTAGAATAAAATCGAAAAATAAAATTGCAAGAAAATAAAATAAATAAAAATAAACGTGAAAAAATTAAATATGAAATAAAATAAAATTAATTATAAAATAAAATAATATTGCTAAAAATAAAATAAAGCAATATAATATAAACAAAATTAGTTAATATAAAATAAAACAGCAATACAAAAAAATATAAATTTAAATTAGATTAAACAAAATATGAAAATAGAAAAAAATATAAAATAAATATTAATAACATAAAATGACTTCATCTTGTAATGTTATTACTTATAATTATATTTCAACAAAATAAATAAATAAAAAAATAATTAAAATAAAATTAACTAGAATAAAATAAAGTATATAAAATTAAATAACACAAAATAGAAAAAGTTCAAAAAAAAAATTAAATAAACACTAAGACAAAATAAAATAAAATGTTATATTTTAAGTTAAAATAAAAAATAGAACAAAATCAAAAAATTAAAATGTAATAAAATAAAATAAATAAAAATAAACATGAAAAATTAAATATGAAATAAATTAAAATTAAATATAAAATAAAGCTATATAAAATAAAATATAAAATAAAGCTATATAAAATAAAATAAAATTAATTAATATAAAATAAAAAAGCAATATAAAATTAAATTAAATAAAACAAATTAAAAAATAGAGTAAAATCAAATGACTAAAATTAAATTAAAAAACAAAATAAATTCAAATAAAACAAATGATGGAAATAAAATTAAATAAAAAAATTAAATTAAATTAAATATAAATAAAAATACTAAAAATAAAATTAAAATAAATAAAATAACATATAAATAAAATAAAGCAATGAAAAATATAATAAATTTACTTAACATAAAATTAAAAAAGAAAACAAAATATTTAAATCCCACAAAATAAAAAATAGAGTAAGACAAAAAAAAGTTAAATAAAATACAAGATAAAATGAAAGTAAGTAAAAAAAACCTCAAATTTCATAAAGTAAATAAAAATAAATATATAATAAAGTAAGAAAATAAAATGAAATAAAATAAATTAAATTAAAAAAAAAATCAAGATAAAAATGAAATAAATAAAATGACATAAAACAAAAAAAAATAAAAAAGAATAAAATTAAATAAAAATATAAAATTAAATAAAAAAATAAATTAAATCAGATAAAATGAAATAAAAAAAATTAAAGTAAAGTAAAAGAACACAAAATAAAAATATAATAACTTCAAAAAACAAAGATGAAATAAAAAATAAGATATAATAAAAAAATACTTAAAATAAAATAAAATGGAACATATTAAAATAAAAAATATTAAAGAAAATCAAATGTAGAATATATTAAAAAACAATGAATAAAATAAATTAAATTAAATAGAATGACGCAAAACATATTAACAGATTTCACAAAAGTGTGCTTAATTTTAATTGGTTAGAATGGGCTAAACACTCATAAAGAAGACTTATTTACAGTTATCGAAAGCAACCGTGATATGTATGTATATACTAGTAGTACACTAAACCTGCATAGAAAACAATAAAACAAGCATAGAAAAAAACGAATTAATAAAAAAAATCAACACGCACATATACACTTACATATGCATATATGTACATGTTTTCGCGTAATAAAACATAATAAAACAGTAAACCTTGTGAGCCCTGAGGTATAATCCGTAACGGACCGACAAGATGCAGCATACAAAGACTTGGACAGGTAGACAGGATAAGGAACAATAATAGTGCAACCGACGACCACCAACCATCAACCACCACAGTGCTTATGTACATACATAGCTGATATGTTGAAAGAAATGAGAGGGTCAGCTGGTTAGCCACCTCACGAAGGGTGCAGGTTTGACTTTGCTTTTGCTAAAAAAAAAAAGTTATTACAAAGCAATAACAACGAAACTTATAGTGCTTAAACAAAACTTTGTGATAAGCTGAAAGTTGAAAAAGTTTATACAAGCAAGTAGTTGGCAGCAACAACAACAACAAAACCAATCAACAATGTGTGGGTAGAAAATATGCATACATGTTTGTTTGTATGTACACGTGTATGTATCAACTTGTATTGCCAAAGTTCAGACCAAAATCAAGTGTCTGCGTGTAAAAGTTTATGCAGAGAGCAAATTCACCACTGACTTTCAAGCCACTGAGTGCACCACCACAGGAAGCGCTATAAACCGCATGCGAGTGCTACTCAGCCACAACAATAACAATGCTAAACTGTATATGTGTATTTATGTGGGGATATATATGTACACACAGGTTATTTTCACTCGAACAGGAAGTAAATCTGGTCAGCTAAATGAGGAAGTATTTTTAGCAAGCGCACCCACACACGTACAAATATAATATAAGCACTCAAATATAAAGGTATGATCATATGTATGTATGTATGTATGTGTTATATGCAAAACTTGGACACACGCGCACTGTTCATCAACTTTTTAGTGTAACAGCGGTTGGTTGCTGCTGTTGCTCCTGCCTTCATTAAACTCAACTCAGCTACCACTAATGACTGTTGTCCTCAATCGCAGTTGAGTGTTTAGCTATTTTTAAACGAACTTTGCGTTGTTTACGAATTTTTATTTTTACTTTTACACTTAATTTGCATGCAAATGTGTTTGCTGAAAAATGAATAAGCAAGTTATATTAAAGCTGGTTTGGACAAAAGATGGAAAAAATTAGAAAAAAAAAATTATATAGAAGTAATGATGAATGCATCGCAATTTATTAAATAGAAGCCCGAGCAGGAAGCCTAGAGGTAAAAAATAGTAAAATGATGACTGAATCAAATGGTGGTCCGGACTATACCAAGGGTGATAGTTGAATTTTGCCGGCTTTCTCGATAAAGAAAACACTTAATTTTCAGAGGAATCTCAAAATTTTTTTATTCAAAGTATTGACCATTGGTTTCTACACATTTCGCCCATCTCTCAGGCAAATTATGGATACCATTCCAAAAAAACTTTTTCTTTCGAGGCAAACTATTCGACGAGACATCGATGCGAAGAGGTGATAGGCGGATGGGGCGAGGTCTGGAGAGTACGGCGGGTGCAGGTTAATGTCAATAGAAAAAAATTACATACATGCTAAATCATAGAAATTTATATACTATATTGCTAGCGACATCAACTAGTAAAACCGGCAAACTTCAACTAACACACCTGGTAAGATCGATACGTAAGAATGTCCCAACCAAGTTCTCGGAGCTTCTGTCGAGTCATTATTGATGTGTATGGTGTAGGGTTGTGCTGTTAAAATACAAATACTCTCCCGTTGGTCAAAGCTGGGCGTTTTTGGACCATTAATTCCTTCAGACGGTCAAATTGCTGACAGTGCAGGTCCGATTCAAGAGTTTGGCTATAGGTGAGCAGCTCATTGTGGCCAGGCCAATGTTACCAGGCACACAACAAAACTTTCCTGGCCCGGTTAATTCTGGCATGGGGACTGCTTGTACCGGCACACTGTCCTTCAACCACGACCGTTTCCCTTTGACGTTGCTGTAAATGATCCAGTTTTTATCAGCAGTCACCATTCGCTTCAGTTCGTGGCTTGATTTTCTTCGTTTCAGCAGCGATTGGACGCAAATGGAAATTCGGTCCATGAGGTTTTTGTTTCGCGTTAACTCATGTGACACCCATACATTGAACTCCTTTGTGTAACCAGCATTTTTTTGAAAATGGTTCTAAATTGTGTTTTGTACAATGTTTAGTTTCTCACTCACTTGTCCGATTCCAAAAGCTTGGCTTAGCATATGAAGCCGTAAAACAAGGTACTTAAGAGTAAGAATATACAAATTGTGTAAGAGTTTCCAAGAAGACTGTGATAACATTGAAGATGCTGGATGCCCCAACACAGCAACAATTGCTGAAAACGTGGAAAAAGTGAGAGAAATGTTATGAAGGATCGTCGAATCACAATTACAGTAATCGCGGAAGAAAATGGAAAATTTACTTGTACATTTTCTACAATGTTTTGGCACCGAAACGCGTTCCAAAATTGTTGAATTTTGAATAAAAACAAAGGCGAATGGAAGTTCCTAACGAGTCACTAAACGAAGCCAACAAAGATAATGCAGGATTACAGAAAATATTATAGCCGTTGATGTCAGTGGTTCCGGATATTACGCCGAAAATCGCAGTGGAGGCATTCGGGCTCGCCAAGATCGAGAAAAGCTTCATAAGTGGGGTTGAACGTGATCATGCTCACTTTGTTTACTGATCTCAATGCCATAGTGTATCATGAATTCCTACAACCAGGTCACCAGGGATATTAGTAGTAGCAGTAGTACTTACTACTTTCAAGTTCAGCGCGATTTACTTGAAGCAAACCGAAGAGAATGCTTGGATTTGCGAAAAAACAGTTCAAGGCTGTGGCATCACTTTTCATTGCTTGTTCTTAAATTTTTGGCTAAAAGCAATGCTATAAGGTTGAGCCAGCCTCCATATTACCATAGACCAATATGCCTTTGCATGACTTTTTATTATTTTCAAAAAATAAAAGGAAACCTTACTTATTTCATAAAAAAAGAAGAATACTCATTTTATCAAGTTGTCAAACAATTTTTATAAGCAAGCTCTCGTAAGGAAGCGATGGATATGGATCTGGTAGTGAACGAGGACAAGACGAAATATCTTCCGTCATCGCGACTCGGCTTCGACGCACTGTTGACAGTCATAATTTTAAATTCGTAGATAACTTCGTCTATCTTGGAACCAGTATTAACACCAACAACAATGCCAGCTTGGAAATCCAGCGCAGAATCTATCTTGCCAACAGGTGCTAGTTTGGACTAAGTAGGTAAGTACCTTTCCCATTCTGCTATATGGTACCGTGGCATGGATGATGAGAACATCTGATTAGTCAAAAAAAAAAGAAGGAAGAAAAAAGTTTTGCGCAAGATTTATAGTCTTCTACGAGTTGGGAACGGCGAATAACACAACCGATGGAACGATGAGCTGTATGTGATATACGGCGACAATACATAGTTGCATCAAGAAACAGCTGTTCGGATGGAGGATGGATAACACTCCAGCCTTGAAAGTATTCGATGCAGTACCCGCCAGTGGAAGCAGAGGAAGAGAAAACCACCAACTCCATTGGAAAGGCCAGTTAGAGAAGGACTTGGTTGTACATAGTATCTCCAATTGGCGCGAAACAGCAAGCAGAATGACCTATTATTATTAACTCGGCTATAGTCTCGTAAGCGGTGTCTGCGCCAGTAAAGAAGAAGACTCTTCTAAGCATCCGATTTGTCGTTCGCGGAATGTACTGACGATAGTTCCATTATAAAAAAAAGAGCTCGTTTTGAACTCGAGGTGATTTCGTATTTTATTTTTTAGATGAATAAAAGGTACGAAAACTGCAACTCTGTTCAATTTACACAAACATTGAAAGTATTTCAAGTGCTCTCTCGGTCCCTGGCTCCAAATAATTTCTACCCGCCGTTGTGAAACGAAAATGTGGAAAATTCATTTCATCGTTAATTACACCGAAACAAATAAATACGTTGAGTTAAGTGCCATTAAATCAATAATACATAAGAACAAATGGCGACAATAACAATTTCGTATTGTGAAAATACATATTTAAAAGGCAAGTGAAATTTCTCTGTACGCCACTTTTCAATGCTAATTTGATGCCATTAAAATTGTATGACAATTCAACACTTTATTGACTCACGCAATAAATCCAACACAAAGGTTTTGGCGATGGTGCATGGGTAATTACAAATACACATATAGTACTCCGTAATGCATGCGTTTGTATGTACATAAATATGCAGCACAAGCCAATACAAATGTGTATGTACATATATACAAATGCCATATGTATGTATGTATGAGCTTTTTATCACTAAAATTGCTTGTAAATGCAAATGACTAAACAAATTAGTGGCACTTTTTAGCAAAACAAACAAACAAATGCATTTGCATATATACATATGTATACGTGTACATATACATATACATATGCACCTCGATTATTTACACAGGTTAAGAGCCAGCGCACTCATGCAATAAATAACACAACTAAAACCGGATATTGTCAGTTGGTCGTCGATTGCTTAGTGTTGGTTTACAATGGAATTTATGCCACATTTGTGCGATAAAGATTTGTCACTTTGCGATAAAAGGCACATGTATACTCGTATTTAAACGTAAATTACCCTATATGTATGTAAACAAATAAATAAATATATATAAATTAAAAATAATTTAAAAGCAGAAAATTGAATTTATGAATAGCGTCATTCATATATACATACAAATAATATGACGGTCATCGGATAAATATATTAAGGCAGTTTACTATAAATAATTTAATGCATATATTGTATAAACATCGTTAACATTAGCGTACCTAAGTCGTTTGGCTGTGATGGGAGACACATCGACGGCGCGGCGTGGCGGCCATTTGTCATTGTTTTATTTACTGTCATTAACGCCTTAATATTTGAAATACTCTTTCGCTTATCAGCTTTGGCAAATTTATGAGCTTCTGTTTTTTTAGTATAAAAAACACGTTTTGTGGAAATTTGGGAGATTGTTATAAATAAAAATGTTATATGTAGGTCGGTTTTCTGTTCATTTTATTAATTACGATTTCTTGATTTGAATTTCTATTTTCATTTCATCATTATTTAAGTTTACCAGATTTTATGAATTTCGTAGCCGAATTTGTTTTAACTGAATCTATAAAGACTCGCTTTTAATTATCTACATTTAAACAATCCTCCCTTGCTGTTTTTGCTATTCAATCTTTTTTATTTAATCTATATAAATTTCATGTTTTTAAGTATTTAATGTTAGGCCATATTATTTAAATTTACCTTGGCTTGTTCTATTTTATTTTTTATTTTATTTTATTTTATTTTAATTTCTTTTATCTTCTTTTATTTATTTTAATTTAATTATATTTTATTTTGCTTCATTGTATTATACTATATTTTATTCTATTTTATTTTCTTTTAATTTATTTAGCTTTACTTCATGTTGTTTAATTGATTTTAGTTTAATTTTATTTTTAATTCCTTTATCTTATTAAGTTTTAGATTTGTTTTAATTTAATTTAATTTAATTAAATTAAATTTAATTTTTTTACTTCATTTTGATTTATTTTATTTTATTTTTTTAATTTTGTTTCCCTTTACTTTATTTTAATTTATTTCATTTCATAATTTTTTTTTTATTTTACTTCATTTTATTTTATTTTAATTTATTTCCTTTTATTTCACTTTATTTCATTATTTTTTTATATTATTTTATTTTATTTTATTTTATTTTATTTCATTTTATTTCACTTTATTTCAATATTTCCTTATTTTAATTGTTTCATTTTATTTTATTTTATTTTATTTAATATAATTTAATTTTACCTTATTTTATTTTATTTTATTTAATATAATTTAATTTTACCTTATTTTATTTTATTTTATTTTATATTATTTTATTTTATTTTTTATTATATTTTATTTTATTTTATTTTATTTTATTTTATTTTATTTTATTTTATTTTATTTTATTTTATTTTATTTTATTTTATTTTATTTTATTTTATTTTATTTTATTTTATTTTATTTTATTTTATTTTATTTTATTTTATTTTATTTTATTTTATTTTATTTTATTTTATTTTATTTTATTTTATTTTATTTTATTTTATTTTATTTTATTTTATTTTATTTTATTTTATTTTATTTTATTTTATTTTATTTTATTTTATTTTATTTTATTTTATTTTATTTTATTTTATTTTATTTTATTCTATTTTATTTTATTTTATTTATTTCCTTATTTTATTTTAATTTACTTTATTTTATTTTATTTTATTTACTTTCATTTAATTTTGTTTTTAAATTTTTTTATTTGTTTTATTTCTTAATTTATTTCATTTTTTTTTTTGGATTTTTGTATTCTGTTTTATCATATTTCATTTTATTTTATTATATTTACTTAATTCTATTTTATTTTAATTATTTATATATTTTTTACCATTTTTTTTTTCATTTTTTCATATTTTTAAAGACTTTAGTATATTTTATTTCCTTAATTTTTTAGAATTATATTATACTTTTTTTTTCTCTTTATTTTTATATTTTATTATATTTTCTTCTTTGTTCACGAGCTGCAGAGCTAAATAGAGAAGGTACAATCTTTTAAAAGAGTGTAAAGCTGCTGGCGTACGCTGGCATACTGGTCCTACTACATGGCGCAGAAGCGTGGACGATGTCAACATCTGATGAGTCGGCTATAGGAGTCTTCGGGAAGAAAGTTCTGCGAACGATTTATGGTCCTTGGCGCATTGGCAACGGAGAATACAGCAGACGATGGAACGACGATATTGACATAGTTCAGCGAATGAAGAGACAGCGGCTACGCTGGCTGGGCCATGTCGTCCGAATGGGTGAAAGCACTCCAGCTTTGTAAGTATTCGATGCAGTACCCGCTGGTGCAAGCAGAGGAAGAGGAAGACCTCCACTCCGTTGGAAGGATCAGGTGGAGAATGACCTTGGTTCACTTGGTATTTCCAACTGGCGCCAGACAGCGAAAAGAAGGGAAGAATGGCGCGCTAATATTGATTTGGCTATAATCACGTAAGCGGTGCCAACGCTAATAAAGAAGAAAAAGAAGTTTGCTTTATTCTACTTTACTTTTATTTTTGTATATCATTTTATTATATTTTGTATAATTTTATTTTTCTCTCATTTTAATATTTACTTATTTTTTAATTCTTTTATGTCATAATTTTTTTGTTTTATAAAACTTTTTATATTATCTATTTATTTTTTAATATATTCTTATCTTATCTTCTTAAAAAGATTTTTATTTTATTTTAGCGTAAGGCCACAACCACAGAACGCATTTTTGTTATTGTATTTTTTTTATCTTTTCAGTATAACAACACCATCTTATTTGACAGTCAAAATAGCGACAAATTGTTCATAATAACTTAATAAATGTCATGAAGCTACGAATTCATAGAAAAATGGTATAAGACACATATAAACAAATAATAAACAAAGTCTGATACAACCAAAGAGCCCAACCGAACAAAAGCCATTGACCACGAAACAAGTTAAATATCGTAAAAACAAAAGCAAACAAACCTGACGATATGGAAACAAATTAGGGCGACTTATAAAACAAATTAAATTCAATTAGTAAAATTACTTGTGCAGAAACAGACTGAGTGGGGGCATGCCAACAAATAAAACAAAGATGTAACTAAATAGAAAAAAAACCTAATAAAAAATTCAATTGTTATATAAACAAAGAAAATTAGATACATGTGCATTTGCTCCAATTATTCGGACGATGTTCAAAAACAAATTACTGTTGCGTGTATATTCGCCGCATTCACGCACAGGCACAAAAATATGTATTTATTTGGATAGGCACTCAGTCAGTCAGTCACTCAGTCAGTCAGTCACTCGGTTAGTCAAGAATTTCAGTATTTGTTACAACATAAATTAACCGAATGCCCGTAAACACAGTCCAACAATTTAGGCTACCAACCTTCAAAGCACTTAAGCGTAATCCCAACACACCTACATAATAAATAAAACAACAAATAAATATTTTTACGTTGAGTAAACAACAATAAAAATAATTAGTAATAATGATGTGCGACGTATGTGCGTCCAAGTGACGTAAGCAATTATTGTTTGTCCACAGTTGACATGTTGCTGACATAAAATCCGAACAAAAATGCAGTTAAATATGGCTCGATAAGCGAAATAAAAATAATTACAAAGTAAAACTCGTAATAATTTATAATGCGTTTGAGCGTTAATCTAATTTGTTGTGACATTAGAAGCCACAGACTATGTCAGTAATTATGTTTGAATGCTTTTGAGTTTTTAAAAATGGCGACTTTCAGCTTTAGATCCAATTAATTTTACAAATCTATTATTCTGTTGGTTTGTTAATTGCTGTTGACAAAATTGTTATTAGTGTAATCAGTTTGTCCTAAAGTGTCCAATATTACATGCAGAGTAAAGTAAAATTCCATGCAATTGAAGTTTGTCAATATCGATGACAATAACGGCAATATCTTAATATATCTAGCTGATACATATTAAAAGTTGATGATATTTCTACCATTTTCTACAAATTACTTTTTTATATTATGAGCAAGTCGTTTCATCACAGCTGAGGAACTAAGCCACATTGATGTTGATTACTGTTTTAATCAGGTGTGAGCAAATTGTTTTCAAGTGAGGCACGTTTTGAATTAACTTGAAGAAGTGTACCTATATCGTTGGCGTTTTATAATCTCTGAAGCGATTTCTGTCTCCGAAATTCGAGACCAATACCATCCGCCTGTCAGCACGCACTGCTAAACGCTCGACTACTGTGGCCATAAGTTAAGGACTAATTCATAAATTAATTTCTTTATTAATTTGTTAATACACAGTTTTAAACTTCTCATCATTTGCAACATTGCCAATTTTCTCCGAGGGAAATTTTCACTTCTGGTTATCAAAATTTTAAAAATTTTTCACATATAATTTTTTTCTCTGAATGTTTGTTTTTCATTAACAATACAATATTATCAGAACTCAAAATAAAATTTTTTTAAACTTACTACTTAGAACACATTATATGGTCTGCATAGCTAGAAAAAATCTTCTAAGTGATTTTGTTCGACATTCAAGTCCCCTCCTGAAACAAAGTAAATCTCTCAAGGAAACAGCCTTATACCAAAAATTATTAAATTAAGCGATTTGGAAGGCACAATGAAAGACATTTTTTTACACATTAAAAAAAAATAAATAAAAAGCAAAAAAAAAAATGAAATAAAATAAAAAATAAACGGAAATTAAAAAATAAATTAAATTAAATAAAATTAAAAAAAAAATAAATACAAATAAATTAAAGAAATTAAATAAATAAAATAAACAATAAAACAAAAAAATACAAATAATATAAAACAAAAAGAAAAATTTAAAATGAAACAATATAAAAAATAGTATAAAATAATATGAAAAATAAAATATTAATAAAAATTAAAAAAATAATCGATCTATCTATGTATATAACGCGTTATCCAAGTAGTGGAACTTTCACGATCACGCGTGAGTCGTTTCAAGCTGTCGTGATATTTTTGTTCAGTTTAGAAATCGCTCAACTTTATTACGAAATTTCAACATAATCTGAGAGTCGATTCGGCGCTATTCGCAGCAACTCGGACTGACGTATGGAACGGCTTCGGGCCTATCAATTGCTTAGCAGAAGTGGTGTCAAGTATTGAATGCTTTATAACAGATGAACAAGGACATGTTTATTGTAAAATATTTTCAACTTACAAAGAAGAGTTTGCTGATACATATATAAATATATGTATATATGGTATATATTTTTCTTTTGCTCCTGGAGGACTAGGTAAGACTTTTCTATTAAATTCATTGTTGACCAAATTGAGAAGCAAAAATTATATTGCCTCAACGGCCCCATCGTCTAGAATTGCTGCCACGCTATTGGAGTGTTAGAATATTTTTTTTACCAGACGATTTCCGACAGACTTTACCAGTGGTGCCCTGGGGAACGCGAACGGACAAAGTTAAAGCGCGCATGAAGTGATCTCATTTGTGGCCTTCAAAGAAAAAGTTGAGCCAAAAATATGTGAATCTCCTTAAGAAGAGAGAATACTGCCGGGAAGCTCCCACAGCTGTTGTTGAGAATAGGAAATGGTGATTTCCTGAAGCTAAATGGCACTATAATTGTTTCTACAGCATTAGGAAATGTGAGTAATAATTAGGAAATTTGAGTATTTCACAACAAATGGAGGGGCCTACAGTTTATACTAAGCCGCTTCCAAACGGCTGTCTGTTTTTTATGAGGAGCCTTTATTTAATACGAAATAATATAATTAGAATTTAAAGATTACTAATTTTACTTAATCATCTGAATCACAATGATCCGTGGATGTCTGTCATCAGTCGAGACTAACTAAGTAATTTCCCACTACCCTCCCATACCACAAACTACATATTGTATGTATGTCCTACAGTGAGGAAACAACTTTTTAACTCCTCTATCACCACGGGAGCAAAATTGCCATCAGTCATGTGCACACCTTGAAATAATTTTTTCCGTCTATAGTAATAATAAATATTTATTTTGCTGTAATGAGATACCTCATTTCATTGTCGTCTCTTTTGTTTAATAAAAAATACGGATAAGCATGCATATACTCGTATGTATGTATATATATGCGTATATCTACAATATACCTGACAATTCATTAAGTAAAATAACAAAAAAAAACATAGAATTTCATTTGTCCTTTTTTTCATTGCAATGGTTTCGGAAGAGATGCCAGGAAATCCCGAAAATATGCTACAAAAGTGGCAGCAGCAGCAGCAGCAGCAAGTGAAGAAGGATGTATGGTATATTGCCAAATGGCGAAATGAAAATATACAGTAAATACTCGTAGTCGAAAAGAGGAAAATTACTGCGTCTGCAGAGCGCGTAAGGGCGTGGTGATAGCGGGAAAAAATTCAAATAAATGAGCAGAAAAATGGTCGTTGACATGCGCGATGCGGCAGCTATTGTGTTTGCACCGGATTGTCACACATGCACACAAATAATGAACAAAAAACCAGCGACAAATTAATACAAGTAAATCAAATAAAAAATATGTGGGTACCTATGTACATATATATTTATATATACATATATAAGTGTTTCAAATAAGAACTACTTTGGCACCAAAATTACACTAATCCCAAAAGTAGGCAATTGGAACCAGTCAATGACATATGTCACACAACAACTGAAGCTAGCTGACCATTAACAATGCCGTACATGCGTCGATTGGGTGCTTAAACAAAAAGTAATGGACGGCGATTTTTCCAATAAAATTTTCTTCAGCGACGAGACACATTTGTAACTGGTGTACAATGTACAACACGGGCGACAGCGTGCTATTTGACACCGTTAGTAATTTTTTGTGGGGCTACCCGAAAGAACGTGACTAGCTTCTGAACACTTAGAAACCAACATTTGCCATGCTATGGCTGAGAGACCGCCCAAAGGGATCGAACTTTGCAATGATGTAGTGTTTCACATATAATGCCAAGATTCCAAATTTATAATAAAAAACAAAAATAGTTCATGAAAAAAATGATTTTAAATGCATTTTATTTACGTTTATTTTCGAAACCGCAAAATTTATAACGCAGTGTTTATAAATAATTTTTATTTAATTTCCTTTAATTTTTTTTAAAGCAATTTTTGAACTAAGTGTAGTATCTGTGGGTCAAAAACAAACTAGTTACTCACTACTTTATTTCAAACTATTTTGGTGCTACCATATTTTTGTTGGAAATCTTAATATAAAGCAAACACTGCACTTAGTTTGGTTCAAACTGAACTAGTAACTTACTGGGCCCTTTTGAACCACTTTGGTGCTAGTACATTTCTGATGAAAATATCTAAATATTGCTTTTTCGGGGGTTAAAAATACCATACCGACCAGTTGGCCTTGCCTGTAATACTAGTTTCGAATTGGTTCGTTGGTCTGTAGGGTTTATTATATAAATATGTAAGTACACTAATGTGTGTATGTATGTTAGTATTGCAAATATAAAATTGTATGCTTCTGTTAAGTAGACACGAACAAAGAAATGAGATACCTTAACATTGCGAAGCGCCAATATTTATTATCATATACCTACATACGATGTATGTATGTATGTATATGCGAGTACTTGTAGTTGTATTTAAATGCCGAAGCGCCACGGTCATAGCTACTGTCACTCTGACTGTGTCAAATAAACAAACAAATGAAACAGCGCTGGATCGGGCGAGCAGTTAGTGAGACGATAATGATGATGATGATGATAATGATGATGATGATTTTGTTGTTATTGTTGCGGAGTTCTTCTTCGTATGCCTTGCGCATAAAGGAATGCTGTTACTCCAAACGCAAGGCACAAGTTTATTTTGACATTGAGCTGATACAGTATAAGCAACAGCTACACCAACAACAACAACAACACATGTAACAATAATGAAAACAGGGGCAATTGTAGCAACGAAAAAAAAAATACGTCAACAAACAACAATAAGCAACAGTAACAACAGTAATAGCAATTACAACCAACAGCAATTAAGCGTGGGTGACAAAGTACAGACAACAGAAAGACAATTAAACGTTCATTGCAATGAAAATTTTTGCAATTCAAGATGTACACAGAGTGTAAGTAAAGCGAGAGATGAGACGAGTGGAGGAGGAGAGAGATTGATCGTATGAATTTGTAGCGTTGACTACATTCAATGGGCGGGTCACGCAAAATTGTTGCAATGATTTAGCCTTTGTTTAAATGCCTCTAAAATTCCGTTGATAATGACACACGACTTCTTCTATATGGCAACCTCGGCTGGTTTTTCAGTAGCCCATTCCCTTGACCATCTAAAGCTGTGATAGCCAATTCTCTTCAATCTTTAGAGTCAGTCGTGTTTCAAGTCTTGAATCGACACAGGGTACGAGTAGTTGGCGTTCTATCTTTTCTTAACAGCTTCTCAGGAAAATACAATAGTGAAAACATACATCGTCTATATAACACTCTTCAGCATTTGATAACGAATAAAACTTGAGCATGGCACAAAGACGAAAAACAGGCCATTGATTTCGCTGTTCCATGTATGGTATGTGCATGGGATTTTCCATGGTCACCTGCGATTTTTCGACTTTGCGACAATTTTTTCTAATTACGGAGCCACTGACCAGGAAATGTAAAAAGTATGATTTTTCGGTAGGAATACTCATTATCTACCAAGCCATCTTCAGCGCATTGTGCAAAGCGAAATCGCATGAGGATTCAGTTCTTGGACAAATTGGTCTTTGTAAGCCTTCGTATGGTGGTCTCTATGCAAATGTCAGCGCAAAAAAGTGCTAATTATAGATGTGAATGCATTGAGCTTTTCTAGATTTTCGGGATACAATACAAAAATTGATGGAAAAAATGGAGCTGCTGGCAGAACTTAGTGAGGTGAAGAATAAAACACGTGCACGTCGCTCAAGAAGAACTCAGAATATTGCTGTTGTAGCACAAAGTGTTGAAAAAAACCCAGGCTTGTCCACTTTGCATAAAGACTTGGGTCTTCAGGCTTATAAAGTTCAATTAACACAAGAACTCAAGTCGGCTGATCATGAACAATGTCCTGCCTTTGCTTATTTGGTACCTGAAATGCATGAAAATGATACGGAATGACTAATGAGGTCCATTTCCGCCTAGCTGGCTACATCAATAGGAAAAACTGTCGCATCTGAGGCTCTGAAAACTCACGCTTTATTGTTCAGAAGCTTCACCATCCTCAACGTGTAACTATTTGGTACGGTTTATGGTCCGACGGGGGAGAACAGGAAGCTGGAGCAATAGTTTTGGTGAATGGATTAC
Organism: Ceratitis rosa; assembly: GCA_037013455.1. Classification (NCBI taxonomy): domain Eukaryota; kingdom Metazoa; phylum Arthropoda; class Insecta; order Diptera; family Tephritidae; genus Ceratitis; species Ceratitis rosa. The sequence continues at coordinate 8,289,489 of JAWMAG010000020.1, read as the reverse complement.
GCTATCGAGAGAGTGTTAATGACTTTTTTGGCCGAAATTGAATGATATTGATCTGAACAACGTTTACTTTCAACAAGACGGCGCTAAGTGTCACACAAGCAACGAAACCATCGATCTTTTAAGGGAAAAGTTTTCGGACCATGCCTCTCTAAGAGGTGATCGCAGCTGGCCAACGACATCTTGTGATTTAACACCTAACGGCTTTACAAAAACTCGATTTTTTGAAGCTGCGAAACCTACAGCATGTGTGTACGTTTTCAAGCCACTCTTCAGCTAACAGATATTTTTTGTTGGTTACTCGCAAGGCACAAAAAATAAGAATAAAATTCAAAAGAATAAAACACAAGTTTTCTGAAAGAATGAAAAATTCATCAAATGATTATTATTTTTTTTGTTGTTTGTTAAAATTACTACATTTTAATTGTACGTTGTTTATGCGCATCAAAAAATTTGCCAAAAGTACCCAAATTTCCTTTTTTTTTGCAACAAAAGTAAGTGACCATTAAAGCTGTGAGTGCGATGCAGACGAAATTGCACACTGAAAGCTCCTGCCAGGCTGGTTCGTTGGTATGTATGTATGTGTGTAATGACGTCAACAATGCCACAACAATTTCCGACTGGTAGAGTTGCAACAACAGAGTGTGGCACAAAGGTTTAATTTGCTGTTGTTGGTTTGCAATGCAACTCGCTGCTTTCTGCTGACTACGACTCATGCTGTGGCTGTGGCTGTGGCACCGCAGCACTCAGCGGTTTTAACATATCAACAACTTTTTTTTTATAAGTGTATGTACGTGCGTGAAAAAATGCATTGTTAAAAAAAATTGTTTTTTTTTTTGTTTTTTGGTGTTGGACGCTCTCCACTGTCAGACATATGCTTGGCGTGTAATTATTATTTATATACTTTTTCCGCTATTATGCCTGACAAAAAGAGTTAAGGCACTCACATACATAAAAAAATAAATAAACAAAAATGGTGAAAATCACGAAACAAATTTAATTGAGCATGCACTTGCTTTAGTCGAGCATTAAATGTGTGTATGTACATTTTTATCACTTCAAACCCTCATTTTTCAAATATTTTTCGCAAAATTAATATCCCTGGAGCCAAACAAAAAAAAAAAAAATATGTTTCCTAATGACTCGACTACTCAGACTAAACTAATTACCAAAATTATTTCGATTCATTTTAGTCTTCTACTTTGCTCATTTTCATTAATTCTTTAAGTCAAAATGTTCTTGAGTTATTAAAATCAATCATTTCCACCCTCTTTTCGAATCTCCTTAGAATTTAAACGTCGCATTTCCTAAACATTTATGCCCCACCACTGTTTCTCTTTACACACACACACACACCTACACTCATTTGCATGTAGCAAGACTACTGGCCAACGGGGCGTATGATGAATATTTGATTTTATGCGCACTTCTGCCTTTTAATTACAATTCAGCGTATTTAGCAAAAGAAGCGTAGCAAAAGCAGGAGATGTCGCTTATAGGTACATATATATTTATATATAAATATACAAACATATAAATATATACACACAAACAGCTTCAATTATACCCAACAAATTAGCAGTCATTAAAGATGCATGAAATGTTGAAGTGTATAAAAGTAAGTATCTTTGTACATAAATGAGTGGAGAGCAGCAAGGTTGACAGCTGAAAAGACGTTCGAATAAAGCGAATAGAAATGCTAATGAAGACCAAGAGTAGCGCTGTAGCAGTAGTAAGAGTATATGCAGAAAAAGAAAAATGAAAAAAAAAACAAGAAGTAACAGTGAAAAGTGGTTGTTTTCGTATTGTGGCAATGTAGATAACTGAATGTTGATTGTACTCCTCAAGGAGATGGAGAGTGGGTTGCAGCTTAGTTATTATTTGCCCTGCTGCCGTTTATTTGTTTACTTCTGGGCACAAATAATTGTTGACAACACTTAGCTGGTATTATCCTGCAACATTTCTGTGTGGTACAAACACCAATTTCATGAG
>JAWMAG010000020.1:8265000-8282500 GCA_037013455.1 Ceratitis rosa | reverse complement strand
GGACGTTTTTCATCAATTGCTTTCTTCAATTCGACCAATTGCTGACAATACTTGTTGGCAGTGATCGTTTCTCCAGCTGGCAAGAGCTCAAAATAGATCACGCCTCGGATATCCCACCAAATGCACAGCAGTACCTTCATCGGATGCAATCCACCTTTCGACATCGGTTCCGCCCCTTCGTGTGCCTGTTTCCATGTTCTTTTGCGTTGAACATTGTTGTACAGGACCCATTTTTCATCACCAGTCACGAGCCGATCCAAAAAAGGTTCGTTTTTGATCCGTCGAAGCAAAGAAATTGCTGTTGACATACGGTCCACTTTGTTCTTTCCACTCAACTGATGTGGCACCCATGTATCGAGCTTCAAAGTGTACCCAACCTTTTTTAAACGACGAAACGCAGTTGAGTTGTTGACGTTCAATTCACTGGCAACCTCTTCCGTCGAAATATGTGAGTTATTCGCAACTAAAGTCCTTAGAACATCGTCATCAAGCTCAGAAGGCCGCCCACTGCGAGGTTGATCTTCAAGGCTAAAATCTCCAGAACGAAATTTCGCGAACCATTTCTTTACTGTGCGGAGTGCTGGAGCACGGTCCAAATAAACTTCGCGAATATCTTTAGTTGCAGCGCCCACTGTTTTTCCTTTGCGGAATTCGTATAACATAATATGACGCATATGATCTTTTTCGTTGTTCATCTACGATTCGTACGGCATCCAGCGGAATCGGGCACGAACTTATGCACTCATCTTTGTCGTTTTATATCTTCTCTGCATAATCTCCATTGATCTCAATGCATTTCTGAAGCCTATAGATCCACTTCTGAAAATATTCTTCAAAATCTTGCTTTTTAGGCTTATCAAGTTCAGTATTAACCGTATTAATTATCTGCTCGTTGCTATTAAAAACCTGTCCTTTTAACAGTGTGGGATGGCGCATTGTCGTGATGTAAAAAGTAGCACCGCAAATTCTCTTTCTTCCTGTTTTACAACAATTTTTTTGAAAATTTTTGGTAAGCACTCTTCGGTGTACCGTTTTGCAGTTATTGTCTAACCCTTCACCAGTGGAATATCGACTTCGGGTGAAGTAAACTGGCATCATTACTTTTGCTGCCGTTTTTGGTTGCTTAGATTTTACGGGTGGGTTTGCTCCATTTGGGCACCATACCATGGACTGCAGTTTGATTTCTGTATCGTACTTATTGAACCAAAAATCACCAATAACGACTTTTCTAAAGTTGCTAGACTGACCATTTTCGAATTTGTTTAGGAAAAATTGAGCAAAATGCACTCGAGCCTCTTTTTGGGCCTCATTTAAAATTCGCAGTAGGTACTATCGAGAAGATTTCTTCGTGTATCCCAGATGATTACTTAATATTCTCAATTCATTAGCAATCATTTTTTGTGTCAATTGTGGGCCTTGGACTTCACCAGAGCTACAGTGACGTCATCAGCGGAAGGGTTTGTTCGAACTTTTCAGGGCTCGTTCTCTTCGGAAAAGTTTCTGGTCTGGAATCTTCGGAACCAGTTGGAAACATTCTTTAAAGATGGTGCAATCGTTCCATATGCAATGTGGTATTCACAGAATATTTGTATTGACTGTAAATTACACATGGCGAATTTCGGTTTGGGTTGGTGGTGGAATTTCCTCTCACCTATCCTCAGCTATATTACATTTTCTCATCTCCTTTCAGCCGAACATTGTAAAATTTTAAAGGAAGACTAATAAAGTAATTTCAAAAGATTTCTTATTTTTAAATTTAACAAAAAAAAAATTAAAAGTCACCAACTGACCGAACTTTTGTTAATCCTCTCGTATAATAACAAGGTTCAAAGTTTATAAAAAAAACGAAATTTCATAAAAGAAATTATTTTAATTTAATTTTATTTACGTTTATGTTCGAAGCCGCAAAATGGATAGCCCTGCATGTATAACGGTAAGCGTATAAGCTTGATAAATAAGTAAAACAATAAAATATCCAATTTGGTATAACAGATAAGCGCTGTAATAAATAAATTCCAATGAGTTTAATTTGTGTAGTGAACCTTCAATTAATTTTTAATTATTTCAAATTTTACGATGAATACAACGATTAACACCGCAATAATTCGGCTGTTGCCCAGTACTTCTTCTTAATTTCTGTGAAGAAGTGGTCTTTTAACAAATCGGTGTATCTCCAGTTTATTCTAAACCGCCACCGAAAGGCCCAGAAATTTTAACGAGCAGCTTTTATTTCATGTCACAGAGTTTGAGATTTTTCGTAATTAGAAAAATTTATTTTCTATCACTTTGAATATTAGTCGGACCATGACCGCATTTTTATATTCTCGTTTTTAACCCACTTTTCATCACACATGATAATCACTTCAGAAATGATTCGAATTTGTCGGGTTACAGAAGTGTATCTTTGATGATAATTCGGTCAATCAAAGTTTTTTTCGTTAATTCTTGTGGCACCCAAACTTCGAGCTTCCTTCAGTAATCAGCCTGTAACGATTCCTATGTCTTATGCCGTTGTGATGTCCTGTCAGCTTGCTTGCCGGTCTTGCTCCACCAGGTTCAGAATTTCATAGGTTTTTGAGGAATTTCATCAGTTTTTAAATCAAATTTCACTGGAACGACGATCTACAGTAGTGTCTTTTGGCTTGAAATGTCAGCTTTCAAACACGAGCTAGATCAGATTACTGTTATTGCCCAAAAGAGGAGTATCAAGAACAGTAAAGCCTTCTTAATTATCCATTTTTGTTGACTGCAAATGTATTAAGTATTATGTCTAAAGGGAATGCACCTGTCTGATCCATGTGTGATCCATCAATTGAAAGAGTGCCGCCGCCTTGCTGGATGATGTCTACGTAAGGCTTATAAGGGCCTAGACGAGTAGACCCTTGGGAAGTTTGCAACAGCGGCCACATAAAGAAGCTTACAGCGGAATTCTAATACGGCATTTCAAGCTCCCTATGTACAGCTGCAAACTAAGCTATTGGTTTGTGGAAAGGTCAAAAGACAGCTGGTACGATGAGTATTGCCGTTTCTCATTGGAAGAAAAAGCACTCTGTATACCTCGCAACCTTTTGATAGACCACGTGCGGAGTTGGTTAGTTATCGAGAATTGATGAGGAAGCAAGACGGGTCTGCAGACAAAAAAAGAAAGAGGAAGGGATGCGTGAGTATGAAAAGCTTGAGAAGTAGGCCGACAGAGTGGTGCTTGAAAATTGTATAGAAAAATGCGGACCCAGAAGGGTGGCTGATGTTCAGAATACACTTAATTTATGGAAGGAACACTTTTCTAGTCTGCTGAATTTTGGTGAAAATGGGACACCAGTAGATGGCGAGCACAATTCCCCAACCGATAACGATGGAACAAATGTTTAGTTTCCCGACTATAATAGTAGTTCGAATTGCCACTTAAAAATAACAAAGCGGCGAGTCCGATGATTGCCGACCTGGATATTCAAATACCACTGCGAAAAACTACAAAGGCGCTTGCAACAGCTTTTTTGAGAATATGATCAGATGAAAGCATGCATCTACAGTATGCCCCAATTACCGTGGGATTAGCCTACACAATCCTATCGAGTGCATTGTGGGGAAGACTAAAGTCCACTGGCAACAAACTGACTGGACTTTAACAGCGGCTTTAGACCATGGAAAAGACCATTGAAAAGAGAATCGATCTAATTTGGTATCCCCGCAAAACTTGTACGGCTATGTAACTTCGCATTAAGTAACACTAAAAACACTGTCAAGATGGGAAAAGACCTCTCGGAGCCGTTCGATACAAAGCGCAAGATCACTTTTACCAACAGATGTTACTTCAGAAAGTGAAGTCCTCTCTGGGCAACAAAGACCAAAAACACACACAAGTCTATCATCATTCCGGTCCTGATTATTGGTGCGGAAGCATGGATTATTATAATATCTTATGAGTTCATGCTGGAAGTTTTTGAGAGAAGATGATAAATACGTTTCTCCATTTCTTCTGTTTACGCTGATAAAATAAAATTTTAAGGTGAAAACTCTTTCAAAAATTATTAATCGTCAAAAAATTTTATTTTTTTTAATATAATGTTTTATGAGCCGTAGAGACATAAAACGCTCGACGGTAGTGTTGATATTCTCGGATTACTCGGTAGCTGTAGAATTTCTCTTACATACATTGAGTTTATTTGCTTTTAGAATTCACGAATTTACCTGAAAAATAAGAAAAAAAGTAAAATTAATTTTTAAAATATAAAAATTAGGTAAATAATACTAAATCTCATTTAAAAAACTGTACTGACAATTTGATAATGATTTAATAATAAATAGAATAATATCATTAATAATGTTTGAAAGTTATATTAACTTTTTTAATTTTTTTTTTTTTTTTACTTTTATTTTTCCGTTTTCGAAATTAAATATATTTTATAAAGGAATGCATTTTTGAGGTCTAATTTGTTGTGAGAGAAGACTTCGGAAGAGAATGGCGATGTGACCAAAGACGCTTTCTATGAGCGCTTATGAGCGCTGTACCCGTCAAACATAAAAGGACGGATTGCTGCAAACAGGAATAGAAAAGTACCAGCAAATGCAGATTTTATACATTTTTATACGAATGCTGTTTGGTTGTCAATTGGCTAAGCTCAGTGGTACTCTCAGGAATTCATATCTGTATCTTTTCAGGAATCTAGCTCGCACTAAGAGCCCTGGAATCTGTTACACTAAAATTATAAACAGTAGATTATCGCCCCAGATCATTTAACGTGATGTCCAAACATTCATTTTTGAACTTAGTATACGTGTCAGTACACAGTAACATACTAGGTAAGGTGATAGCGGACGAGCTGGCAGGCAGGGGCACTTCCCTTCCACTTTTGCCATCATAGAAGAATATGGGCAAGCCACTTTCCCTTTCTAAGCTAACTACTGGAGCGCTACTCATCGCAGATACTAGTTAGAATAGTCTCAATTGCTTTCGATAAGACTGAAGTAATGTGGCCAGCATGTGTTAAAAGTAGGTATCAGACCGTATGGCGTTTTTTGGAATTCCACTAACGTTATTACATCGTATTTTTTTATCGTATTAAGTTTTGAAGTTCAATTTACACAAGAACTCAAGCCGGCCGATCATCAACAACGGCTGATTGGGTCCTGAAAATGCATGAAAATGATTCGGAATTTCATCGAAAAATCATCTTGACTGATTAGGCCCATTTCCATCTCGATGACTACGTCAATAAGCAAGACTGTCTCATCTAGGGCTCGGAAAACTCAAGTTTTATTGTTGAAAAGCCTCTCCATACTGAACGTATAAATGTTTGATGAGACTTATGAAGCGGCGGAGTCATTGTATCATACTTTTTCGATAAGCAGAAGGCTGGAGCAACAGTTACGGTGAATGGATTACATTACCGAGAGATGTTTAATGCTTTTCATGACCGGAATTGGATGGTATTGAGTTGGACAAGGTTTGTCTTCAACAAGACGGCGCTACGTGTCACACAAGCAAAAAAAACCATCGATCGCTTAAAGGAAAGGTTCTGGATAGTGTTATCTTTCGAAGAGGTGATCGCAATTGGCCACCAAGATCTTGTGATTTAGCACTTTGAGACTTCTTCCTTAACGGTTACGTGAATAATAAGGTCTACGCCAACAGGTAAACATCTACTCAAGAACTCAAAGATGGAATTCTTGAAGCTATTGAGAGCATACAGCAGCCACTTTGCGATTTGGTGATGGAAAATTTCATAAAAAGTAGACGGTGTTATAAGCATAGCTGTGGTGATCAATTGGCTAATACTGTTTTTCATTATTAAAGCCACATCTTCTTCTTTAAATTGAAATAAACTTCCTTTCATTTCTCTCAAGAAATGCTATTTTTCGTAGAATATCGAAATAACACCTTTTATTGGAAAACCCCATAGAAATATTTTCTACTCAAATTAAACTTTTTTTTTTAATATTAGAATTTTACTAGTTTTTTCAGAATTACTAAATATGAAATTTTCATTAACTCTGGGACACAAAAATTTATAGCCAAACTCGATTTGAAAATATTTTTTCCCAACATAAAAACACACTTTCACTTTCTCCATTCATCCCTCGGCCATGTCACTCAGCCAAACGCTCAACTAAAATTTCGACATTTACCAATTGAAAAATGCAAATAACCACAAACCCGAAAATGCCGAAAATCGATATTTACGCGAGCAAATAAAATTTCATAAAATTCGTGCATAAAAAAAGCGAAAATTCGCCATCAATCGATGCCATTCGTATACACAATGAAATTCGCAAACGAAAATCAATTAACCCCAAGTGTAATTTTGTGCACTCGAAAAAAAACAACAACAACAACAACAACACGAAATATAGCTAAAATACAATAATAACAACAACAACAAACTCCACAAAAAAGTGCATTAAACTTTTATATGAAAATTGCGCAAACGCTTGCAACCAGCGAAAATATGCAAAACCACAAAACGCACTGTACTTTACCACATACCTATATGTGTATGTGTATATGCTGTATGTAAATACATATATAAATTGTTTAAAAGTCCTCCACCAAAGTGCAGGCACTAAAATTCGCATTCCGCTGCTGCTGTTGTCAATTTAGTCAGGCTACGACTATGCAAACTTGCGACAGCCCCACCATTGGGCGTCGAATAGCTGCAAGCATGTATATATGTACATATATATACAATAATACAATCATCTATACATATTAACGCACTTGCATTGGTATAAGTATTGTGTTGGCCTACAATTTTCTGTTATTTGGCAAGTGTCGGTGTATTAGAAGAAGATAAATGCACTGAATGGCGTTAGTGCGTGAAGCTTCTGTGGACACGCCGCGGCGTACATAAACATGCATGGTACATAAATATACTATATACACGTACATAGCATGCACTAGCACTTAAAAAGCATGAAAAGTTTACAGTTTTGCAATTACTGCAGTGTATTTGCCACATGTGGGTGGTTACATATGTATTTGCTCGCTGATGCATTAGTTTTGTGGCGCGACGCGGCGCGTTGGCGTTAATGTTGACGGCTCGCACGCGCGTTAATTGTTTTAAATAATGAAAAGCCAAATGCATTGCAACAAACAAAATCTATACACACAAGCAAGCATATGTACATATCTGCACAGTGCAATATACATACATACACGTATGTACAGACTTGCATTACAAAACGCACGCGTTGGGTGGCGGCAACAGCGGGACGCCGCTTCTGCTTAACACTTCGCGTGCCGCCACACAGTGTCATCATCATTGGCGTTGCCGTAAAGTGAATTGTATTTGACATACAATTAACGGTAAATAGTTGCTTTACATAGCAACTCACATGCATAGCTATTTACGCGCTGCATTGTGGACGCCTAGTTTATATAGACAGTAGAGTAGTAAGTGCATTTAAAAATATCCAGAAAATCACTTACTTTTGGAGTCCAATATATCTATACATACATACATACATACTCATATAAATTTGCCTGCATGCGCTTAAACGAATTTATCTGCACTGCCGCGCGCAAACAGATTTTAGTGTCTGCGCGTTTGTGGCGCTCAATCGTACGGGTCCATCCAACGTCACCGAATGCGTCGCGTATGCGAAAGTGTAAAATACACTTGACAGTTTTTAATTAGAAACTGTTGGGACTGTCTATGCGCGCACGTAGTTTGGGTGATAGTTTATTGCGACGAAGATGCGTATGAAGGCGAACGATTATAATTTTACGTGGAGTTTGGGTATTCACATGGTTGTTGGTTGGTTAGTTGATGGAGAGACGTGCTTGAAAACCTGATCTTAGGCGGCGATCGCACTGCGGTATCTCAGCGACTCTAGGATCTACCAAAAAGGCCCTTAAACTCATGGTTACGAAAATTATAAATCTTTAGTAGTTTCACACACCTCGTGGAAGTTCTTTTACGAAGTGAGACCGAAGTTCCAGACAGAAATTTAGCAAACTCAAATAAGCCGACGCGATATGGTTTCGTATGGAAAATCATATGTGTTGCCATCTGTGGTTGAAGAATAATTTTATTAACTAAACTCGCGCGAAATAGTGTCGCAGGAAGAACACGCGCGTCCTACTTGATAGTCGGAGAACAACTGAACCGTCAGTGCTTTAGTTTTTCGAGCCACGGTAGTGCTCTCTCGACCTTTCTTAATGCTATGTTGGCCACATTACCTTGTTACAGTAGTATCTGTGTCAACACAGGGACGATTTGGAAAGTTAAACACGAGCCTACTTATGCAAGCGGATAAAACTATAAAGGTAAAATTAGGAATATAGAGGAATGCCGACTACGTCCCGAAGTTGCGAGGCCGATAGAAAACAGTGAAGGCAGTGAGGATTGGAAAGTAAGATGTGTATCTATGAAGGATGGTTTGTTTTAGATAGAGAATATGAAGTGTAGCGTCTTATGGTTGTTGTCGGTAGAATTGTACGAAGCAGCGATCTGTTGTCGATAAAGAATATAGAAAATATAGTAACGTACTAATTGCTACATCACAAGCTACTAAGTAAGCTCATTGTGCTCTCCGGCTTAACCCAATAATTAGTTATCAAACAAATCGCTCGATTGCATGAGTTCACCATTTTCTTCCATCGATGCTTCAGTTAGACTACCGCATGACCCACCATAAAAAATATGACGTCTCCACATGCTGAAGACGGAGCCCTCGCAAATATAGCGCTGCTCTTCCGTACATGCGCTGCGCATAGCGGATTCAACCTTTTCTAGTTATTCGAGATGATATATCAGGGGTAGATGTCTAGTTAGAACAACTACAAAGACACTAAGTTCCCACTTGCTGAGTACTAGTAACAGTTTGATCTGCCTGAAATCCGAAAGTTACTGGTACTCCATACGTTAGAAACGATCTAGTAGATTTAAAATCATCCTATAAAAGAGTTTTATAACTCGAAACGGCTTTAGCTTAGGTTGGGGTTGAGGTACATCATAATTTTTCTAAGACAAGAGCCGCCGTAAGCCGATGACATGTTATTCATTATGGTCGCAACTGATTTTTTTTACTTGGTAAGAAACTCTTTAACGACACGACATTCGATTATTCGATTATGTTCCTTGCGTACTGGCATTCACTCCGGTGGATAAACGTCTCGCCACAATCCGCGTCAAAACGAAATTTTTTAACACCACTCTAATTTGCGTCCACACTCCGACGGAAGAGCAGGACGATGTGACCTAGGATGTCTTTTACGAGCGCCTCGAGCACACTTATTAGCGCTTCCCCCGCCACGACGCCAAAAATATGCTTGCCGACGCCAGGGTGAGCAAAGAAGGTATTTTCGGAACAATAGTTGGCAAATTCAGCCTCCACGACGAAACATACACAAATGGGCTGAGGCTGATCGACTTCGCCGGTGCCTGAAATATGATTGACTGTAGCACTAGATACCAGCACAAAAGAATTCACCAAGCAACTTGGCTGTCTCCAGATCGGAAAACTTCCAAACAGATCGATCATGTTGTGATAGACGGAAGACACGTATCCAGTGTTTTAGATGTGCGTACGTTCCGAGGTACCAACATTGACTCGGATCACTATATTGTCGCCGCGAAGATACGCACCCGCCTCTGTGTATCGAAGAGCGCCCGTCAATAAACACAAGAAATGTTCGACGTTAAAAAGCTGCAATCACAACAAACTGTCGAGCGGTTTTCTACTCGACTTGCCCATTTGCTCTCTGAGAGCCCTCATCAGCAACCCGGTATAAGAAAACTGTGGGACGGCATTTCAAACTCCCTACGAATAGCTGCAAACGAAACTATTGGATTTCGGAAAGGTTGCAAAAACAGCTGGTACGATGAGGGCTGCCGTGTCGCGGTGGAGAAAAAACAGACTGCGATCGGCCACAACACGCGCGGGGTGGGATAGATACCGAGAACTAAAGAGGGACGCAAGACGCATCTGCAGTCAAAAAAAGAAAGAAGCCAAGATGCGTGAGTATGAAGAGCTTGAGAAGCTGGCCGACAAGGGTAACGCTCGAAAATTCTACGAAAAGATACGTAGAACGCAGGGAGGTGAGCTGTTGACAGATGACAGAGTATACTGGATTTATGGAGGGAGTACTTCTCCAGCCTGCTGAATGGCAGTGAAGCGAAAACACGCGGACAATGAAGAAGTCCGAATAGCAATCTCACGCCTAAAAAAACAACAAAGCGGCGGGGACCGATGGATTACCGGCCGGGCTATTTAAATACTGAATATATAAGGTATAATCTTCCGCGCCGTTAGTTCTGCTTTCTCCAGACTTGATAAAGAAGCGAAGCAAATGGGTCTGGTAGTGGATGAGGGCAAGATGAAATATCTCCTGTCATCACACATGCAGTCACCGCATTAGCGACTTTTCTCCCACGTCACTCTTGACAGTTATAACTTTGAAGTCGTAGATAACTTCGTCTATTTTGGAACCATTATTAACACCAACAACAATGTCAGCCTAGAAATTCAACGCAGAATCACTCTTGCCAACAGGTACTACTTTGGACTTAGTAGGCAATTGAAAAGTAAAGTCCTCTCTCAGCGAACGAAAACTAAACTCTACAAGTCGCTCATAATACCGGTCCCACTATATGGCGCAGAAGCGTGGACGATGTCAACATCTGATGAGTCGGCTCTAGGAGTCTTCGAGAGAAAAGTTTTGCGAACGATTTATGGTTCTTTGCGCATTGACAACGGCGAATACCGCAGACGATGGAACGATAAGCTGTACGAGCTATACGATGATATTGACATAGTTCAGCGAATGAAGAGACAGCGGCTACGCTGGCTAGACCATGTCGTCCGAATGGATGAAAGCACTCAAGCTTTGAAAATATTCGATGCAGTACCCGCTAGTGGAAGTAGAGGAAAAGAGAGACCTCTAATTTTATAACCTTTATTAAATATGTGTCTGTTGACTGTTGCTTACAAGTAATTTATAATATTTAGTTAATTTTTCTTTTTCTAAAATTTGCATACTTGCGAACTGTTTGCCATAAAATTGGGAATTTTTTCCATTAGTTAAATTGGCTTACAGAAGTCTCATCTCCATCAAATGAACTCCCACAAAAACACGCAATGAAAAACATTTTTCTAAGTATAAAAAAAGGAACTCTCTTCAAAAAGAAAACATTTTAATTCCAGTTTATGTATTTGAAACCATTAGTTCTACCACATAAATAAATAATTGCGCATAAATCAGATTATCGTAAAAGACGCCGAAATCAATAAAGTTTGCTAAAAAAGCCAATTACAATGGATGGCAAATGAATGATGGGTTTATACTGCCATTTACATAAGGTACTATATAATAGATGAATGTATGTAAAGGGTGTTTTTCAGGCGTGTAGTTTTGAGTTTTTTCGGAGTTGGTCTTTTTGACAGCTGTTACTTGATTTATACTCAGTTTCATAATGAACGGACTTACTCCGGAGCAACTTTTACAAATCGTGTAAATTTATTATCCAGATAATGCTTAGGCTCGCGAGATACATATAATGTGGGCTGCGGCCAATATTCGGACAACATAATCGGTCAGCAGAGTCGGTAATTCAAAAAAAAATTAGATTGGTTTCACAACAAATTTACTTTACGCTATCGCTACTGCTGTGGAACAGTGTTTCGAAGAAGGCCCGAATGAGTCCATTTGCCGTAGCGCACAACAATCGGAGCTGTGCCTGTTCATTTTATAGAAGATTTTGCGGAAAAATCTTGGTTTACGTGCTTACAAAATCCAACTCTTGCAAGAATTTAAGCTGGCCGAACGACCATCGAGTGCGTCGTATGTTCTGTGAATGGGTCCAAAGCGTGATGGCCATCCACCCCGAATTTCTTATGAAAATATTGTGCAGCGAGGGGTTAATTGGGTACTTTAATAAATAAATTTGTCGCTTGTGAAGTGATGATAATCCACAAGCCATTGTTCAGGTGTAGCGACGGCCTTACGTCCTTAAAAAGCCACTGTTAGGTGTGAGCGAATCATTTCTTCAAAAATGAAGCCGTCCCCAATGTTATACCCAATGGGGAACGTTATAGAGTGATGATTCATAACTTCTTCGGGCCTGCATTGGAGAATCTGGATGTGGACGACCTGTGATTCCAACAGCACGGCGCTACATGCCCTACAGCCAACGAAACAATCAATTTATTTAAGGAAACTTTTGGTAAGCGCATTATCACGTTCCGTGGGTCTTTGGCTTGGTCTCAAATATCATGGGATTTAATGCTGCTGGTTTTTTTTTTTTGTGGTCCGATGTAAAGTCCCTGCGCAGATAAATCTGAGACGACTGACGCCTTGGAATAGAATATTTGGCCTGGTGTAGCAATTGTTGCAAAAAGTGATCCAAAATGCGGCCCTTCGGCTGGAATTTACCATATTCGAACCAGACGCGGTCGTCCCTCATTCGTTCGTCGAAATTATTCTCGAAATATAATAACAAATTCATATCTTTATAATAAATCTAAATTATTGCCAATAACATTGAATTATAAGCAATTTATTTTTCCTAAAAACCTGCATGTCTAAACAAGAAAAAATCACCCTTTATACATATGAATACAAACTACTCAACGCTACAAAGAAAGTTTCCCTTTCACAAATACAATAAATTATATTTTATAGCAAAACATAAAGACAGCGCAAATTGAATGGCAACAGCAACAAAATAAATGCATATGAAAAGGAAAATTGGCAGAAAAAAAATGTCAGAAAAAAGCAAAGAAAAATAGCAAATTATGCGTTTAACCAGCGACTTTGTACAATTGATGAAGTTCATTCACATGCTTACTGCGGTTATAATACGCACAGACAGAAAGTGATTTGCCAAACAAAAAGTTCCGACAGCTTCGCATACTCACAGTACTCTACTCCTCCTACCCCTGTACACACATATACATGTATGTATATATGAAATTACAAAATGAAGCGTGGCATGCCTTTTTATTGCTTTTTTTTCTTCTTTTTCTCCTTTTTCACCACAGACTGTTTCATAGTATATAACCGCGCAAATTTTACTTTGTTGTAAATTTTATTTGCAATTTTCATACACGAAATACTCAAACTTTCATGTGTTTACTCATACCAGACCAAGAGCGGATACCAAGCAATATCCTTAGCCGCAAAGGATGCAGTCATTGTCATCGTATGTTGGCTGTTGCTAAATATATGCATATGAGTGTATGTATGCGTGTATTTATGTATGAATGTGTGGTTGCATAAAAATTCGCGCTTTACAAAATTTGCATAATATAACTTTTGATAGAGAGACCACCACGTTCAATGTAACGCATAAAATGTCGTCAGCAATGATTCCATTTCTATTTATTTGCGTAGCTGAATTTGTTTGCGAGAGGGTGTGAAGAGCGCACTGAATTATCATGTAATGTTGTCGCAACGAAACAATGATATCATGCAAATAAACAGACAGCATATTTACGAGCTGTCTGCGCTGTGGCTGTATACAAAGGATGATAATCGATCTTGTAGTGGTAAAGAAAAACTGCAAGTGTGAGGTCCTTGGAAGTGAAAGTATACGCTAAAATGAAGATATGCTACATTTATTGGGCGGCGGGTAGAAGTGGATACAAATGGATGGCGAAATACGTCAAGTCTTTGTCACACATAGTCCGGTCTCTAATACATCCGTGCAAACATTCCAAATTTAACGTCTTAAAGACTAGCTCCGAGCGCCATTTACTTTCGAATGAAGTCTGCGTATAACACAACAGGCGACAAAATAAAAATAGCATTTACCTTCCTAAGGTATGAATGAATGAAATTCTCTTATCCGAAGGCTTTTCCATGTAGACATTCCTTGTTAATAAAGCGTGATTAATATATAAGTTCCCTAATTTTTTTAAGAAAAAAACACACGGAAATTCAAATCTAATGGCAAGTGCTTATTATCATTCGAAAGGACACTCTTTGGCATTTATTTTTTGAAAATTATATATAATTGGCGCTTTGTAACCGCTGAAGCGATTTTCGGCCGAGCTCCTCCTCCAAAATGTGATTTCGCGTCTCGATTTTTTTCCAAGAAATAGCCGTCTCCGAACGGCTGATGGTTTTTTTACGAGGAGCCTTTATTTCGTGTCCAAAATACACTCGGAGGGGTGGACATTTCCTGCCGAAGGGCGACCGCAATTAGAAAATTTAACTTAATTTTTTATTTTAATTAATTTTCCATAACTTTTTGATATTGGTGACACCAGGATTTGAACCAGAGCCTTCCGAATATCAGTACGCAATGCTAACCACTCGGCTATCACGGCCGCCATTATCTCTTTCAAATATTGGCCGTGGCTACATCTCAGATGGTCCATCCGTTGAGTCCAATTTTCGATCACTCGTTAGAGCATTTCGACCGGTAATCAGGAATTCAGGAAATCAACGATCTTGGTGGCCAATCGGCCGGCGCAAAACATGAAATTATCTGCTGACCGAACGAAGTACTCTTTCAGTAAGTCCATTGATTGATGCGATGTGTGGGAAGTGGCGCCGTCTTATTGAAACAAAATGTCGCCGAGATCACGAGCACCAATTTCAGGCATCAAATAGTCGGTTATCAGGACACGATAACGGTCGCCATTGACGGTAACGTTTTCACCAGGCAAAATTTTTGAAAAAATATCGACCGTTGTGTATCCACCGGCCTACAAAGCACCCCAGGATCACTGACTAAGCTGGGGAAGAGGTCGAAAAGTATATGACCGGCAGAGAGAAGAGCACATCATCGTGTTAAACTTGTTACCGGCACCGCGGTAGTGCCGCGGCTTAGTTTAATTTGTATGAACAAAATTTTTCTTTATTGAAAATTAGTTTTAATCAATTTATATTAAGCATTATTATCTAGGACCTAAAACTGGCATCTGATTGGGCTGAGAGTTAAGGGATCTCTGTAAGGCCGGAAAATCTGATATCTACCTGTCTCTCTCTCTCTCTCTCTCTCCCTCTCTCTCTCCTCTCTCTCTCTCTCTCTCTCTCTCTCTCTCTCTCTCTCTCTCTCTCTCTCTCTCTCTCTCTCTCTCTCTCTCTCTCTCTCTCTCTCTCTCTCTCTCTCTCTCTCTCTCTCTCTCTCTCTCTCTCTCTCTCTCTCTCTCTCTCTCTCTCCCTCTAACTCTCTCTCTCCCTCTAACTCTCTCTCTCCCTCTAAGCCTCTCTCTCCCTCTAACTCTCTCTCTTGCTCTAACTCTCTCCATCCCTCTAACTCTCTCCATCCCTCTAACTCTCTCTCTCCCTCTAAGTCTCTCTCTCCCTCTAACTCTCTCTATCCCAGAATTTAAAAATTTTTGCGCGACCATGTTCGTACAGCATTGCTCTAACTGCTAAAAGGCTCTGAATTTTTATTTTTTAATTCGTAAAATTTATATAGCAATATTTTACTTACATATGCACTTACAATACATACACGTGTATATAATTTTTTAAATAAATTCCACACAGATTTGTGGCTGCCACCTTAGCGAATGTGACAAACATTTACCGCAAATGAAAGCATTTTCCCGGCAAATGCATCCACAACAATTCGCAGCGAAATATAAATGAAATTAAAATGAAGTGAAAGCAACTACAACAACAACAAGAATATGTACATACTGACAATCAATGGTGGTGTCGTATGCAAAGTAAATGCGGATGCTACGCATTTGCATGCATAAATTGGCATTAAATACACACAAAAGTGCAGAAATGCACGCCTGCACAGATGCATGCAATTGCATGCAAACATACAAATATATGTATATACGTACATACATATGTACAAATGTAAGCATATAATATCCGCATGAATTGCTTTCATTCGCCCGTCTTTGCGAGTGTCAGCAACGAGCGAAGGCATCTGACCGCATCATCAGTAGAGGCAGCAACAGCAGCGGCAGTGACAGCAGCACATGGCCATAAGCATGCTGGCAACACTTGCAAACTTCCACATACATACGTATGTATATACATACAGCAACAATAATAATGCGTAGCTGCAGCAGACAGCAATCACCGCAAAACATAGCGCAGCAACATCATTGACAGTTTGGCGATTTCGATGCGTTGACAGCCGAAAGGCTGAAAGGCAAGGCTAAGCGTATTGTGTGGACAGTAAGGCGCGGCTCAACTGCAGGCGCGGCATAACAACAACGATTGAATGACAGTGGCTGATAGACTGAAGGCTGGAATCCACAGCTGGTGGAGATTGTCGATGGTGTTGTTTTTCTTACCTTTACCGCTGGCAACCGGCACTGATGTAACCAGCAAATGAAAGTGACTGCCAACATTGCTTTGGGGAGTCCAAAAAGCTATGAATTCGGGAAGTTGGTTTAATCTAAACCCATTGATGGAACAGTTGGTGGAGTTGCTCTTCATATTCGACCAATCAATCGTGGTTGTGTTAATATCACTTTTCTTATTCTTTTTATTTTATTTTATTTTATTTTATTTTATTTTATTTTATTTTATTTTATTTTATTTTATTTTATTTTATTTTATTTTATTTTATTTTATTTTATTTTATTTCATTTCATTTCATTTCATTTCATTTCATTTCATTTCATTTCATTTCATTTCATTTCATTTCATTTCATTTCATTTCATTTCATTTAATTTAATTTAATTTAATTTAATTTTATTTTATTTTATTTTATTTTATTTTATTTTATTTTATTTTATTTTATTTTATTTTATTTTATTTTATTTTATTTTATTTTATTTTATTTTATTTTATTTTATTTTATTTTATTTTATTTTATTTTATTTTATTTTATTTTATTTTATTTTATTTTATTTTATTTTATTTTATTTTATTTTATTTTATTTTATTTTATCTTATTTTATTTTATTTTATTTTATTTTATTTTATTTTATTTTATTTTATTTTATTTTATTTTATTTTATTTTATTTTATTTTATTTTATTTTATTTTATTTTATTTTATTTTATTTTATTTTATTTTATTTTATTTTATTTTAATTTAATTTATTTTGTTTTATTTTATTTTAATTTATTTTATTTTATTTTATTTTATTTTATTTTATTTTATTTTATTTTATTTTATTTTATTTTATTTTATTTTATTTTATTTTATTTTATTTTATTTTATTTTATTTTATTTTATTTTATTTTATTTTATTTTATTTTATTTTATTTTATTTTATTTTATTTTATTTTATTTTATTTTATTTTATTTTATTTTATTTTATTTTATTTTATTTTATTTTATTTTATTTTATTTTATTTTATTTTATTTTATTTTATTTTATTTTATTTTATTTTATTTTATTTTATTTTATTTTATTTTATTTTATTTTATTTTATTTTATTTTATTTTATTTTATTTTATTTTATTTTATTTTATTTTATTTTATTTTATTTTATTTTATTTTATTTTATTTTATTTTATTTTATTTTATTTTATTTTATTTTATTTTATTTTATTTTATTTTATTTCATTTTATTTTATTTTATTTTATTTTATTATATTTTATTATATTTTATTTTATTTTATTTTAT